>KB696634.1:0-11441 GCA_000349165.1 Anopheles christyi | reverse complement strand
TTCCCAAGCTAAACTCGATCGTACTCAGCGCCGTTTTGGATCATGCGATAGAAGAAACTGTGTGTACGACTGTTTCAATTGCAGTCGTTCTTTTTGTGTTGGGTTTCTTTAAATACACGATCGAACTGAATTTTGGGCGGAGACGCAGATTGGCAGGAAAACGGATGTCCGATTGTGTGCGATCATCAAACGACAGCGGCACAAACACAAAGCAGGAATGGTTAACTAATTGATCGATGGGCACACACGTTGTGGAACTTGTGGAGCGTTGTGCGTTACCGGATCTTCAAAGGCAAATTGAATTGTAATTATGTTTTGTTTTTTTTTTTTTTTTGTTTATTTGCTGGTTTCAATTTTGAGAATTGAGATTTTTGCACTAGATTTGCATTGTTGTTGTCTATAAATGAATAAATCGTCCGCTTTTGTCGGCACGGCTTTACTTGATGTCTCGGGATCTGTTCTGTTTTTTTTTTTTGCTTGCCGGATTTGGAGTCATCCATCGCTCATGCCTTTTATTACCACGCGCGGAATAGGTCGGAACACGAATCGCTGCGGTTTTTTATTTATTTATTATTGTATTCTCTTCACAATCGCGCAGCCTCACTTTATTTTAGGTCTCGTTGAGGCAGGCTCCGCTATTTTAAAAACATACTTCCCTGCTATCAGCGGCGACACCGGGACCTGGACGACGGAAATAATTATATTGAACCCAATCGACAATCGCGCTTAATGTTGCCATTGATTTATTCTCGTTCGCGCAGGGCTCGCTTGCAGTTTCCCTTCTAGCCGTGACTGGCTTGCTTTTGTCTGTACGGTGCGACTGGCGACTTGCCAGGGTGGCGGCGTTTTTTGAAAGATAATGTTTGTGACTTTTTGTTTTTCTTCACACAATCCACACCATCCTCCCCAGATGATAGTTCCGCCCTGCGAGTGCATTATTGTTACTGTTATCGTTGGTGTGTGTGTGTGTGTGTGAGTGTGTGGGAAGACAATCCGCGATGCGTTTTATTTACTTTTTACGCAAACTTGCCGGAGACGACCGCAGTACGACGATCCTCTTTTGCACATACATACGATGGAATGAGCATTTGTTTAATTTTGTATTACGATGAGTAATAAAATATTAAATAAGTTTATTCTTAACAAGTTTAATATTGAAATTAAAAGATTAAACCGCTGGCATTATCTCTTCATAGCTCAAAGCTAAAATTCATAGCAAATGTTTGGTCAAATTTCCTTAATGAAACATTTTATCTTTGAAGTGCTGTATGGTTAGGAATATGTAAAGGATACTGGACGACACGAATAATTAATTTAATTTATATTTTATTAATACAAAACGGAATAAATCTCTGACGGGAATAGAAAAGAAAGAGTTTCATGGGACGCTTTTATATAGCTCCTTCAAATGTTCAAATTTTATACCCTCTTCTGATTGTAATTAAAAAGATAAATTATTTTATGCAAAGCAATTATATTGTACATTCACATAATATATTTTCTCCAGCGTAGAACACCGTAGTGAAGTGGCATATTGAAAAAGGTGTTCGATTTTAATTAATAATATCCTACCATAGTCCGTTATTCTTCATCTTCCCTACCTTTGCTTTTCTCCGTTTGTTTGCTGAATGACTCATAAACTCATCGATGGGTGCTTTGAAAAGCATTCGTCCATGGTAAAGGGACTTATCTCCAGCCGGAGCCGGAGCCGGGAGCGCGCACAATATATTGCCACTGGAACTGTTGTTCCCAGCAGTCCCAGAGCCCCTCTTGCTCACCCTAAATTATGAACGTATCTGCTTGGTTTGGTAGCGCGTGAGCGAGAGGATCTATGTGAATGTAGACGCGTTTAGTCGAAAATGTATTATTTTCATCTGCAATGCTCATCATTATAGCGAGACAGTAGCGCCGTATTCAATAAGGCACTGTGAAAGGATATCATATTTGGTTTGCAGACGGGGAGCAAGCGCTCTTGATCGTTCGACCAAGGAATAGCTTAAACATAAACATACTGCACCAATACTCATGTACTTTAGCTTGGCTTGGCTTCGACGAGAGAATTTAAGCTACGCTCGGAGTTATGAACCCCGTTTGTCCCTTTTTCATAAAAAATATGATCTCTGTTCGCTTCCTTTTTGCTACGGGAAGGATTAATGTCCGTTACCGTTTTTTTTTCCTTACAGCGACTTGCTTGTTTGAAGGATAAGCAGTAGTCTACACAGTTCAATGAACGCAGATTAGATTTGTTTTCTCACAAATAAAGCAGAATTGTTGTTTTGTTTTTTTGTTAAAGCTAGTTTAAATTTTTAAAATATTTAATCTTTACATCCATTTCACATCCGGGTCCATCAGCAACGCGTCAATCTTCTTCTTCCTTCCTACACTATGTAAATTGTTATTATGTTATTCAACATTAAACCCTGAGGCGTCATATAAATTGTGATTTAGCAAATTGGAAAATTGTCTTGTGCCACACTATTGCAAACGCTGGAAAATCCGTCACCAGCTTTCATCCATGGCTGGGGGAGGTTTGTTAGTGGCGTCGGAAATATTATCCCTTCGAGCGACTGCGGATGAATTTGAAATGACTGCAAAGGGGGAAAAATGTTTTCCCAGCTGTCATTTCAACGGTTAGATTGTGACGGAGGAAAATTCAATCCACGAACGAATCAGCTATGGCTGCTCTGAGTGGTCATGTTTCTGAAGGTCTTCTCTTTCTCACTAATTCGACTGGAAGCTAATTGCACACGCACACAGCACGGTTGGTTGCTGTAAAAATCAGAACTCTCCTTTTCCCCGAGGCAACGATCCTTTCCAGCTGGGCTGCAAATTAAAGTCAAGTAAATTATAATTTAATCTTTTCGCAATATAACCCATACCGAGGGAGAGTTTAACAGTCATTTTAAATAGAGATGCATTTTTTACCGGGTGGGTTTTTGTTGGCTATTTTAAATTTTAAATAAAACCTTTTTCCATGATTACAGATTTACTGTGGCTCTCTGTGTTGTGTTGCTGCTGCCACTCCTGCTGTAAAGTAAAGCCAGCTCTTGCTTCTACCACTATTTTATGGATTTGTTGTTTGCTGATTTTATTGCTCGTCCACGTACAGAATGGGAGAAAAAGCGGCAAACAATTCTGTTTAAAACATTTGCCGACACTGGACGCTTCTGTGCCTGTAAATTGATCGTAAAATGGTACAATTGCAAATCAGTGCATAATTTAACGAGAATCGGCATTGACTGTTCGTTTCACTCGAAGCGGACGTACCCGCCGAGGAGCCAATATGATGGGGTAATGAGTAAGGATTTTAATGGCACCGGTTTTTAAATGCAGCAAAGACGAACAACCTCCGGTCAACTCTCTCTGGGCTGATATGTCTTAGGACGGAAATACAAACCCTCTTAATAAACCTTTACCGATACTGTCAGTTGCGTTTGTCTGTTAAGAAGATGCACAACTTGATGTCATAAAAATGTTGATTGCGCCTGAGGTGGGTGTGTTGTTGGGCTTAATAATTGATTCGAAAACAATTCATTTATTTTTCGCTGTCGCCGATCTCTACTCATAAATATTGATGCAGGAATTATTGTTTTTGCACTCACAAATGAATATAAACCTGTGTAAAGGCGGCTTGATGGAACATCTAACTAGCATCTCCGATGTGGTTTAGTTTGTATACAATCTATTATAGTTGATCGTTTTCTATAAATTGTTTATTTATTGTATGTGATTTTACACTGCGATCGAAAAGTTGGTCGCGGCACATTTTTAGCGAGCTCTTTGTACTAAAACGCATCGCTGTTTTAGAACTACAGCAAAGCATTCCTTGATTGTCGCGGATGTGTGAATATTTTTGCAAAACCGCCGCAGTGACGTTTTAGGATGATTATGATCGCAGCATGCCATAGTATTGTGCTAAAAACTACATAATTTGGCAGAAAGGGAAAAATCATCTCAAATTGTCGCCGAAAATTTGTTGGATCGTCTAGATGCAGGGTTATGTGTACATCTGACTAGGTGCATATGTTTTCAAATTCTAGCTGATATTTCATGGATTTTTCAAGAACATTGATCATACTTTGAAAGGATATTCTACTGTTCAGTGTACTTTTGAGAGGTGTGTGACTTTAAATAAAGTGCCATTATTATACATTAAAGCGTTACATTTTATTATATTGTTTGGTTGCTTTTATACACAAATACATTTACAAATCCATATGTGCGAGCATATTAAATCCATATGTGTTGTCTTTTTGTTGACTGTTTTTGTACCATAGTGTGCGCCTATGTTGAGTGCTATTGAACTTAATATTATCAAGTTTCATCAAGATATGTTTTTAGCTATATTGTTTGACACGTAATATCTGGCAATTACGCAATTTATCGCCTCTGCTAACTTAATGAAGATTTTTGCCCGCTTTAAAGAAAACATTGCCCTGATGCATTTCTCAATTGTCATGCAACTGGTTAGGCGACGCCATTTCGGCACGATAATTATTCAAATCAACCCACCATCACCACCCCACGGTGGTCCATGCACACGGGTAACGAAGGGGAGATATTGTACTCGTTCAACCCTCTTTACATCAAGCATACTTGTCATGTTGTCGTGTGTCCTTGATCCGCCATCATGAGGCAGTACCGGCACACGGCGTGCCCAGTCAGTCTCCAGACGGTGGCGAAATCCTGGCGGCCATTTTAAGCTCCGGCTTTTGCGCCGGTGATTCGTCCTGCCGTACAACCAATTGCACGGTTCTGTCCTTAGCTCGTTTCGCATTGTTTTGTCGCTCACGGCCGGATGGCAAAGCGTAGAGGAGTAGTACTTTTAAACTGAAGTGGAAAAAATGTACGCGCGCGGTATTGATGCTGCTGCCTGCCCTCCTGTTGTAAGCAGGGACGTCGTTGAGATTTGCACAAAAGATGCAAAAGGGCAGAACAGGGAAAATAAAAAATAAACCGCCGTTAGAGCGCGAAGGGTGAGTTGTCGGTACGCGTACCCTTTAAAATCTGCACTGTTTGCTTTACTGTTTTAATCCCTTTTGAAATTCATTCCCTAGTTCGATAGGAAATAGAAGGTTGTTTTGTGTAGGTGCCTTCATGATGTTTTTTTTTCCATGCATCAAATGAAATCCCATTCGATTTTTACATTTACAAATGAAAGCGCAAACGTTTCGCCATTGTTTGCTGGGGGAGTAATGTAGAAATATGTTAGCATTATTTGATGGTATTGCTATTGTAGTATAATTTCACAAATATGTAAAATCATATGAATAAAAAAAAACGTACATAATAGTTCGTATAAAGACGTAATTGTAATGAATTTGGTATGCCAAAACCTCACAAAAAAAGGAAAACACGAGTTGGATAAACAACAAAAGATAAACGTGAAGCTTTGCCGTCCTGTACCAAACTTCCCCTATTGAAATGGGGGATAAAAAGGACGAAACTCATCGGGACAATTCCCGGGGTACCCGTCAAGAAAAGATGCAGTCAGGCGTGGAATATTTCATAAATTCGGAACCGAAAAATGATTGACGTTTTAATGGGATTTAAGTTGCACCGTTTCTCGAAGGCTCTCGCCTGCGTTAGCAAACATGAAGAAGTGCTACTGGAGTTCCTTTTTTTTACACATTAATTTGCCGTGTAGATCAAGCATATTTTTTAAGGTTTTCAATGTTACAAATCCGTTATTAATAAATGAATACATACACTCCACTATATACCAGTTAGCATTGGGAGTGTGATTTTTCTCTTCAGAATGTTGATTAAATGATTTATACATGCTTTTTGTTTGTTTCTTTATTTGCTTCTAGATATTGCCAACGATTGTTTGTTTGCCCGAAAGAAGAGAGGGGTAACGACGACTGCCTTTCATACGACTGATAACTGAGACTGGAATCACACAATACTACGTGACGATTGGATTGTACCGTTGGAGTTCTTATCGAGTTTTTTTTTAATAAGAAATCGCTCGTAGAAAGAAAACAAAACAACACACAATTCAATATTACCGAACTACCGAGACCGGCAAACACGGCGTTGGGATATCTTCTAGCATCGACTGTAATAAGCGATAAACAAACCATCGTCATCACATACAGCAACCCGAAGTAACACACCAGAACCGGGATCTCGATCGTTGTGTAGGATCGGTTTTCTCGGGGTTAACTTCGCCAGCAGAGCATTACCGATGAATCAGCAGTATTTCCATCAGAAGTTTGATGACTTTCACAGCAGTGGACCGAGACCGCCCGTGCCCGGTGAGGAAAGCCGCCGGAAGGTAAGTCATTTGCAGTGGACTTTTTAGCGCAATGTACGACGCATCCTAACGCATCGGTTAATCTACTTTTCTTTTCTATTATTAAACAGATGACAGAAACGTCACATTCGGATCGAAACCGGGACGGTTCGCCCCCGGCATACGTTCGGTGGGCGCAAAAGCTCGCCTACCTCCTCGAAGATGGCGATGGGGCCGAACTGTTCAAACGGTACGTGGAGCTGGAGGGCGAGGAACCGTCAAACCGGCTCAAGTTTTACTTCGCCTGCGAAGGCCTCAAGCAGCAAACCGACTCGGACAAGGTGACGCAACTGATCGGCGCTATCTACCGGCGGTTTCTCAAGAAAGCCCAACCCGGCTCGGAGCTGTACGTGAACGAGTCGCTGCGGAACTTTATCAAGGCGGGGTTGAAGAATGAGCTCGAGCTAACGCCGGACATATTCGATCAGATGCAGGCGGACGTGGCGAACATTATCGCCGAAACCACCTATCCGCACTTCCTGCAGTCCGACCTATACCTGCAGTATGTGCAGAACATGCAAAGCTCGAGCAGTAGCAGTAGCGTGATCGGAAGCGGTAGTAATTGCAGCCTGGCCGCGGCACCCCAGCCATCGACAAGTGGTGGCGTTGCCGGTCCATCGAGTGGAGCAACTGGTGGTACATCGGCACAAGGTTTGGCCGGTAGTAGTGCCGGTGCGGGTGCCTCCTGTTCACTGACCAGTAGTAGCTCTACGTCCGAGCTGTTCCTGCATAGTTCGTCCGCGTTGCCAACGGTGCACGAGGATGCAGAGCTGGCGAATGCGGACTCGATAGAGCAGCTGTACGGTGCTACCGGGCCGGGGCTGGACAGTCATATGGCGCTGGTCGGACCACCTCTGGTACCTGCGGCCAGCGCTTCCCCGTCCAAGGTTCCGATGACGCTCACAAAGGACGCACTGATGGCAACGCAGAAACGGCGGCTGGAAATGAGACCACCAGGGTAAGGGGCATCGAATGTTTATGCTATTGTAGTTCAAATACCCCGTTCAATGCTCACACTCTGTGTCAGCTATGTATACCAATATAGTTTTTGTTTTGCTTTTGCTTGATACATCTGTGTTTGTGTGATTAAATCAAGCGTAAACTTATGGAATTTGTCAAAGCCATAAACGTAAAACAATTACGAACGGCTTTTGCCCTTTTTGATGCACGGTAGGGCTAGCCCGAAGATGGTTCAAGCGAAGGCTGGCCTCGACCTAGTTGCTATGCCATATTTAAATGGAACCGGCTTGTCTAACGCGTACAGCTAATTAAAATCGTGTACAGGAAGCAACAAAAAAATAACCACTTTTTGCTGCACTGATCTGTCCCGCATCCCATACGTTCGATGATGGCAAGCGTACAGCCGCGATAGCCCAACAGAAAAAAAAACAAACTACGCCTTTCTGTACTAATTAATTACAGTTGTGCTACCAATTGTTAACTACTTTAAAAAAATGTTTGTGTTCTGTTTTGTTTTACTCTATTACCATAAATCAGTTGTTTGTTTTCGTTTTCTTTTAATTACTTTCTTTTTTCCTTTCTTTTCTTTCCATTGACTATTCGCGTTTGCGTTTTGTTGCCTACCTACCCCCTCCCCTTCCCCCTACACACACACACACACACAATCACGCCCAATTCTCGGTAACCAAATTTCGACCTTTCCGATTGATTATTGCGTATTTGATGCAAAATTCTGTACCAAAAACTTGCATATTGCACAATACCTGTCATACATTTCACGACAATTTATCGTCCATCCTGGCATTATGTGTTAATCTATATCTGTGTGTGTGTTTATTGTTGCCGGCATACCATCTGTATCATCGTTTGCGCATGTGCACACCAACTCCCGCACGCCAATCATACAAAAATCCTCAAACGAATATACACACACACACACGCGTACATCATCTTCATCTCTCCGTTTCATCCTGTTGCGTTTCATTTTTTCCACGCGGCTTTCATGTCCTTGCGCAACCGAATGTTCCCTTCCAAATTTTACCCGCGATACGCATACGAACGCAAATGGTTGTGTGTGCTCTTTCCTGCTGCGGATTTTATGGTACGGGTCCTCCCCTTTTTTTGTAATGTGAACTTCCATGTTTTAAAATCTCCCCTACCACTCACTTTCGCGCGCGCACAAACTCAAACATACGCATACATTCACGCAACAATCGTACACACTGTATCCTTAATACTGTATCCTTTTCGACGAATGGGTTATTGATATTATATGTGTATGATTTGCCGTCGGTAAAATAAATTCGCAATTAATAACTTGCATTCGCGCGCGTAAATCACCCATCAATGATCCTTCCTTCCTTTTGTTGAAAATATAAACAAAAATCGCCACCTCACGCATGCAGACCGCGCGGATACTCCGTGTACACCGCCTATGCATCCTATAATCCGGTATCGCGACGCGACTCAGAACTGGCCAGTCTGAGCTCCGGCCGTACCGATTCCGATACGATGTCGCTTTCGAGCATATCCACGTAAGTTATGATTTGTTTTACTTTCTTTTTTATGTTCAGTTATCTTCTATTTATTTGTGTAACAATTTTGTTCTTAACCTTATAAGTTGTTTATTTTTCTTGTTTAATTTGTTTTTACATTAAACCATGAAAGCCTTTAGTTAAATACTCTACGGTGATGGAAAGTAATCGTTGTTCTGCAGTGCGCTGTAGTTAGCTGCAGAAGAATTATAATTAATAACAGAACAATGTAACAATTCTACTATGTTCTTCCTTCTTCCGTTGTCTTTTAATGCAACCTCTGCTTTACAACTCCACAGCGATGGTCGACCACATTCACAGAGAAAACATCACCACCATCATCATTCGTCGATCGAGCGAAGAATGATGCGTGAGAATGCCCTAACCAACGAAGAAGTCGATACGTTTGCGGTTAGTATCGTATACAAAAAAATATGTTCAATGCTCGGCCAGTTTAAAACTTATGTTTAAAATTCTTTATTGTGCTTATTTGTAGATTATTCCACGCACTCATCGGCTCACGCAAAAGCAACCTCCGCCGATGGAGTTTGCCAAAATTCTTATCAACAAGCTGGAATGTGTAGCACGCGAACAGGAAAAGGATGAAGTGTTGTGTAAAAAGATGCAGGAGGTAAGAAATCAAAAATAGGTTTTGTTTTTCATATTTTTTAAACGATTCCCCTTCTTTTGGTTTTATAATGTATAGGCCGAACTTTCCGATCGGTCACAGAACAAGGTGCTGGCGGATGCGATCCGGCAAAAGCTACAAGTTGACGACGACAACGATCAGGACATTCTGGACCAGCACGTGTCGAGAGTGTGGTCGGATTTGACGCCAAGCCGGTCGCCAGGCACGATGTCGCCCTGCCCGTCAAACTTTATCGGTTCCCGCTCGCGGCGTCACGAGTTGGCCGGTTTTGGAGGTATAACACGCAGCACTCAGGATTACAAACACAACGGATTGAACTTTCTATTTACTTCCTATTGCTACCCTTCTCACTCCGCAGGACAATCTTCGATGCGACATTCGAAATCGATGCCCGAAGGCCACCCGCTGATGGGACCGCCGATGCAACCGATGCCCATGCAAATGTCCTCCGGTTCGCGCAAACTGGCAAACAAGTGGCCCTCGGTCAATACGGACAGCGGAATTAGTCTGTTCTCAACCGACACGCTCACGAAGCACAGCAGCAGCGGCAGTGGCAGCCGGGGAGAGTTAAGCCTGGGCAGCAGCTCGCGTCCATTGTCACGCACCATGCACTCGGACATGCATACGGCAACGCTGCTGCAAGAGTCTAGCCGCCGATTGGAGGATGAAACGCGACGGTACGTTTCTCTTTTCTTCGTTCTTCGTTGATGATGTGTTATTTTTGAAGGGTTTTTTTTTTTAATTAATTTTATCATCTTATCCTTTAGGTCGAAACGCTACCAATACCCACTGCCAACCAGTGCAATACAGAGCATGCCATTACCACCGGTCCCACCAATGTCCTCTTCGGGCAGTTTCGGTAGTAGCCTTCCGCCGGCTATGCCACCGCCGCCAATACCTGCCAAACCGAATCAGGCCCCAAACGAGTTTACCATCGTAGTGTACTCGTTCTGTGACGAGGAAGTCCCATACCGGATAAAGATCCCCGGTACGCAACCGCCAACACTGAAGCAATTCAAGGACTACCTGCCCAAGAAGGGAAACTATCGGTAAGCAGTTTATTTCACAATGTGTGTGGTTAAATGTGAATGTATATAATTGTTTTTCATTCTGCTCCACCCATCAGATTCTTCTTCAAAACGCGCTGCGAGGACCTTGACAATCCTGTCATACAGGAGGAAGTAAACAGTGACAGTGAACCTTTGCCACTATTCGAAGGCAAGGTGATGGGAACTGTCAAACCTTCGGAATAAACGCCACTACGACTACTTTTGTTCTTCAAATGTAAAAGCAATTGAAAGGGTGGCGTTGCAAGAGATGTTAAAAGTACACGGCAATTGGCCCACTGGCCTGTTATTTGGTCAACTGAGTAAGCAGTCACAGTTGCTACAGTTCGCTAAAGATAAAAGTATGGCTTCCATTAGCATTTATTATAGAGTCGTAACAAACGCGACCGGGGATTAAACAGATGGCTATTCTCATTTGGCACCCGTGTATTGTAGGCTTCCACACACAAAAATATATGAACATCACAAGTTTACAAAAAACTGGAAGGTAGAGAGGTGAGGTAGCACACTTATAATGATGCCAATCGTGCCTTTTTATATAATGCATACACCACATCCTTACAAGACGACGAAGCACGAAAAAGCAATCATTATCACACTTTTGAAAGTTAAGGCCACTCTTTTTTTTCTATTTTTTAAAATAATTGGCATAGTTTAAAAATTAAATTGTATGAAAAATGGAGTTGTCCACAAGCAAAAACAAAAAATAAACTGCAATCGACCATATTTTTTAACGAGCAAATGAAATCAAATTTGAATGCATCAGTATTTTTACGCGCTTCTTGTTGTTTGGAGTAACGATTGACTAAACTAAATGAAAAAAGAGCACATGAAGTGCAAGGAAGGAACGGTAGTAGAGATATATTATATATATATATATATTTTTTTTTTTTGACACATCACACCTTTTGATGGCGTATGCAGTTGCGTGC
>KB696633.1:0-11499 GCA_000349165.1 Anopheles christyi | reverse complement strand
AACAAACTGTTTTAATTTAACTTGTAAGCATTTGTATTGCTCTGAAAAAAAAATGTTAAAAAACAGTTTTCTATGTTTTTATGACTAGTTTAATCGGTAGTGTAATAAACAAAAAAAAAAGCTAAAAGAATGACTTTATTACTATTTATCGAAACAATTATATTAAGGTTCTTTTTCTCAATCATCCCTTCAATAAAACACACAAATGTAGTAAAATATCGAATACTGAATTCCAGGAGAGAATATACATATACACCAAACAATCACAATCATCTTAAGATACATGTTAAAGATACGTTTAAGCTCTTGGATAAACAACATTGACGAAGATTTCAGGACGAAAAATAAAAAAATCAATAACTGATACTCGCCTCCGGCTGAAATCTGAACCGTACAATTCACCTTTCCTCACAGAAGGGACAGCCAAAAAAGGTATGACTTCTTGGTTTCCGATGGGTAGCTAGCCGTGAGCGAGTGTACCATTTTTAACCGTTCGGTGGCGATACTTAGGCGCAGCTGATGGTCCATAAAGTACAAAATAAAACACACCATGCACAGGAGGTGTATGGTTTCCCAGCATTCAAACATTTTTTTGTCTGTTTACTGCCAGAGCTTCGGTAGCGATGGAACGAAGTGTAAAATGTAGCATTACTTTTTTGTTGTTGTAGTTTTGCTTTGCTGTAGAATCTTCAACACCACCAAGCACGAGCAGGAGTGGTGCCCTTTGCTTCACATCAAGTGCTTGGAAATCTGCCACTAGCAGGTGGGAGCAGAGGAAGTTACGTTGCTCGTTTCCCAGGCAGGGGTGAGAAAATCGGGCTGCTTAGCACCGCGGGCCTGTGAAATGCCACATCAAAAAGTAGGTACAAAAACAGGGAGGGAAAACATCATGCGAAGAGAAACCCCCAGCTCTGGCAGCAGCCACCGCGTGTGGCTGTCTGGCGCTGTCATCATTGTTGTTGATGGCCAAACATTACGATCATGATTATTATGTTGCGAGCGTCAAAGGCGTACATCATTTTATATGGGTTTTACTTCATCATCCTGTGCGCAAGATATACAGGCATTCGTGCTTCCCGTCCGAGGAGAGTGCTGTCGTGTGGAGAGGAAAAAGCGTAAATTTAGATACCATAACACGCAAAGAGGAGCAAAAGAAAGAGCAACGGTAACCCGAAAAAAAAAAGGAACTGGCAACACGGTTCCGTTCGACTGCTAGCACCCGTGTCAGGATCAGCCAAATACAGCGCTGGATGTTGTGCTTATTCATTTCCCACACAGCAGCACATGGAACCTGGTCGGATCGGGTGGGCTTGTGAGGCAAAAAGTTACTCACCGTAAAGCCGGGTGGCAGTATTTACTTTTCATTATACAAATAGATATCAAATATTAATAATGCACGCCGCTGAACCGAATGAAGATGTATTTGTTTAGCGGTGGTGTTGCTAGTGCTAGTGCAGCCACTCCACTAACAATGATTGATTGTCCTCCTCTTCAGGAAGTTTATGCGTACAATGAGTGTTCCCCGTCGGCCTCACTTTGTGCTGCGTTTGGCATGCAAAGACGGCTTTGATCAATCGTCCATCAAGTGCAAAGCATGCTAGCTGTCGGGTGAAAGTGATTTGCTCGATGCGTTGCCACCTTTCTTATCAGCGTGCTAAAATGAGCGTCATAACCATAACAATCAGTTTTATGGCAACGGGCATATATTAACGAACGCTGGATGATGTTGTTGCTACAAGCTGACTATGTGCCGTAGGAAGCGAAACGCGGCAGGCAACATCGTCTTTAGGGTGACGACTTCAGTTCATAAAGTTCAAGTGGTTGAAGTGATCGTGAGGTATGGAAAATAATGGCCCCCTTTGGAAATGTCTTCATACGCGGGAAGAGTTTCGGAATGGAGAAGAAAGATTTCGAAAACTTTAGCGATCAGTTTAAGCATGGGAGAAGCCGTTTATTTTTTTATGGCTTGTACTAGTTATGGTTTATTAGCGTTTACTTATGATGTTCGTTAATTTACGAGTCCACATATAAGTGGCATGCAGCAGATTTTTTTCACCATAAAAGTACTTTCATAAAAAAGTTGGAAAACACAGTTTGTTCAAAAATAATGTGGGAAAGATTGGTTTAATTCCATGGTTAAATGGCAGTAAATTGATTTTACACAATTAAATGCAACAATCCACCTAGTTAGTGGATCTTCTTCTTCTTCTTTTTTGTTGGCGTTATATCCTTGGCGGTTATGTCCGCCTTTACAGGGTTTCGAGACTTACTTGCACCAGGAAACCGAATATTCAGTTCTTGCAGCGGGAGTAGGGTCAGTTTCCCATTTTTTTTAGAGTTTGATCGACTATTTGTTTTTAGTTTTGTAAATCAAGACTTGTTTGGATTTGTTAGTTCATCTCGCAAACGGGCATGGCTCTATAATCGCCAAATCATATTTTTCCTGTAAAGTACCATTACTATTCGTTTTCTTAGGGCAACGTAGTTGGATCGTTTGTTTTAACCTTATTACCTAATACTCCTACACAATATTTGTCATAATTCCCTTGTGCGTGCGGTTTGTACTAGACAGAATTAATATAAATATCTGTGCACAATTCATTCCTCTGTTTACTCACTAATAATATTGCGAGAAACAGAATCTCGTTATAACAGAACCCATTGGCATTCCTCTTATTCAACCAAACAGGATAAATTTCAGTTTAGAAAATAATTTCACTGCATCCCGTTTGTTTATGTCCAGTCATCAAGGACCGTAACTTTTCTCATTACATTCCCAATCACCTCGGCAACTGGTCATCATTGTGCTAGGGACATGGGAGTAGAGCAATTTTTCGAAAATTAATTGAAAACAATGCGGTTTGCTGTACATTCCTAAGCCCTGGCCATTGGAAAATAATTAAAACTTAGCTTCCCGGTGTCAATAGGATTGGAGCAGTTCTTCTTTATGACAGAGCAAGAACGAACGGGTCAGCAGGTAGCGGTGCATATCTGGGCGGCTCTTTCGCTATGATGCACCTTAACAATTTCTACAGCCGAGGTCTACCGATAGCAATGCTTTGTCTCGCGATGGGATTGCTCGAGCACGAGCATCGTGTGCAACCCCACAGGCACATAACTAAACAAAAAAAAAAAAGAAAAAAGAAAAACTTCCTGCCAAAGCCCAGTTCAAGCTGCTGTTTCGCCCGTGCTGCTGTCGACCATATGTTTACGGCAACTAAATAGCGGGAGCCGCATGTGAGTGCATGTGAGGTTTTTGAGCGAACATGTTGAAAACTATGGCACTTTCGAACTATGGAACGTAATATCTAATAGAATGGTGATGAAGATGGTAAGGGGGTACAAGGGCCAAAGGAAGATAAATGGAAATATTACTCCGATGAGGCACGTTTTTCGTGCCGTCAAGCGTATGAAGTTTGTCTCAAGGGCTTAGCAACGGAGGGGCGAAAAATGAAATACAGTCCCAAATGCTGGTGGAATGTACAAATATTTTCGTTTCTCTCCGAGGGACGGAAAAAAGAAACTTTAAACATTTATTACATCAGCTTCCGGCTTTTCCGTCTAAATTTCGTACTGCCGTACGGAAAAATGAAAGAGTTGTATTTTCGGTTTGCTTTCAGTTGTTGGCTACCGCATGCAACGTGGTGTTTTTATTCACTAAAATGCAGTGTATCTATCTCACATAGTTTCTGTTCGTGATAACGTACATTGTTTTGCATTTGACAAATTTGTTAAATTTGTTTTTTTTTAAACTAGATCCCGTTAAAAATGATGCAAGATATTGTTTGGCTTGATACCAATTAAATACAATGACAGTGGATAAAGGTTAACTCATAAATTAGCTAAAGAAGTAGCGCATAAAATAATGTCAATTTAAGTTCTAATCTTATTTGACCTGGGATAAACTATTTACCGCTGCTTTACGTGCCGGGATCAGCGTGTATCAAAGTGGCAAACATAGGAAGGGAAATGGACGTAGAAAGAACGAGTTCCCCGCTTAGGATATCCGGTTATCCAGTATAATTAGATTTTTCTCGATTCCGCATAAATTAAGTGGGCAGGCAAAAATGCCCGCAAGATGACAGCTGTCGTCCTTTGTAGTCGGTATTGTGCTGGTGTACAGTAAATTTACCCACCAACCGCCGGCAAACGTTCCCGCAAGCAGCGTACATCACGGACTGCTGGTATGGTAAACCCCATCCTCCGCCTACGGCATATCCTTGCTTTGCCGGTTTGCCCGCGTAATGCACCGCGACCAAGAACACTCTGGCCAGGTCAGTCTCGTTAACGCTCCTTGGGGGGATGACAACACGGGACAGTGGCCGTGTTCGCGTTGTTGAGTAATTTAATTCAACACAATTGGTGAATAAACAACGTGACAGCAGCAGCAGCAGCATCAGCAACAGCAACAGCGGTAACAGCAACTGCTGCTGAAGCTTTGGCGACCTGCTGGAAAAGTGGTGTCCTCCTCCACTCTGCCGAGTGAGCAAGTGCTTCGGGTTACACGGTCGGTTTTCGGTTTCGGCGGCTGAGTGACGTGGCAAGTGGACGAATATAATTATACGACAAACTGACACTCGCAGCAGCCGTAGTGCCGGTGCGTTCGACTACCGGCTGATTACCGCCGGGGGGATATTCATGAAAATTATGTAATAAGGAAGCACTCGATCCGGTGCCTTCCAAACCTGCCGTTCCGCAGCTGATCCCACGGAAGGAGCGTTTAGGGGAACAGGTACAAGGCAGACAGCGCACAACGCAATTACTTAATCGGTTTGTTTGAGCAAATAGCAGTGGTGCCATCGAATATTGCGTTCCAGTCAAATCGTCAACGGTTCTAATAAATGCAAACTAATTAATGTAACTGCAAATAGTTTTTTTTTTATTTTGTTTTGGTTACATCACACATTGGGTTGATGAACGTTATGTGCTAGTGTAAATATTGTCCATTAAAGTAAACAACCGCACACGATTATGGGCAGTGGATGACACAGTTGGAAATGGGCGTAGTTGATTATAGTTTGAAAACTTATCAAAATTAAAACACTGGCACTGGCTTTTGCGTACAAGTTTGACGTACATTGTGTGCTGTAATCAAACGGCTTATTTAAAATTCATTCTCTTTGATCCTTATGTACTGGTTGTTATGCATGAGTATATTCAAACGATGGACTTGCATTACACACGTTAGAAGATCAGGAATGGGAGTGATATCTAATAACAATCAGCAAGTTTATTGGAAAGTTTTCCTAACTCTGCTTACATACAGCGCTGTCCACACTGGGAGGTGAGTTTGCAATTTTGCGAATCAATGATTCGGAAGACAAGGTGGCCAATGTTGGCATTCCCTTTGATGATAAAAAGTCTAAATACAATCGTTACACAGTAAAGCTCAACAAAAAGCCTGCTGTAGAGTTTCGGAGTGTTCTCTTGTGAGAAACTATCCATTTTGCAAGGGCTGCATGCTTTCTCTATGGCAAAGAGTGTTTACTTTGCCCTCAGGAAGACAGTTGCACGATTGAGAGGTGCAAGATGCTTGAACCGAAATCAATATCATGTCATTGTATAAGTAATGAAGTTTTACTGCCAGCAGGCGTTTGCCTACCTGTGCTGCGCCATGCAAGAAAATAAGGCAGGAAAAGCAAAGCTTAGTTGAATAGTGTAGAGAAGTGTCTAATGTTGTTTGTTGTTATCATTTTGTTTGTTGTATCGTCTGCGATAAAGAAACCAAAAGCGGGCTTATTTCTTAACTCTCTTCCTGTGTGTATGCTCAATCAAGGTTAGTGTTAGAATTGCTCTCCTGGAACAGGGCTCGCCTCATCTAGTCTGTGAATTAAATTTTATGTTGGCCAATTGGATGAGTGCTCATGGGTTTTATTTAAAAATCATAGAAGTCAAAAAAATTTCGATTCCTGTTAAAAACAAGCGTGCAATAATTGACACAGCTCAATTCATATTTTAATATTTTTATGTTCTCGTTGCTTTGCACTTGATAATGGCAAACATTAGCTTAGCTGGTGATGTCTTTGGTGTAAATTACATACACAAGGAATACAATTTGACGAGCAGACTCTTGGCCGTTTTATCATTGTACACGTAAGTCTTTCGTTTCCACTCGTGATCCGCTGGAAGATAAAATAAATAGCTGTCTAATGAACACCTGGACTTAAGGGGTGAGAATAATTTAATTAAAAATATAATATTCTCATTTATTTCATTTCCATGCTGCGCTGAACTCTGTCCCTTCAGCAACATACTTTACTGTCACTTGCGTTTGGGTTCTTGTACGAGTTCTCTTGTGAGCGTTAACTTTCAAGAAATTCCAACCCATAAGACGATAGCAAAAGCGCCAGCCCAAGATCTTACCAGATGTTACCCGTGATGTCAGTGCTGGTAATGGAGCTCTGCACTCTTCTCTCGGTTCGTTTCTACCTTCTTTCGGGCAGATGGAGTGCACTCTATCTCGTCGCAATCGACATTGAGTAATGTCACACTTTTGCACTTTTCGTGCTCATGTCCGCGTACCATTTGCAGTTGCTAAAGTTTGTACCAAAGTTCGAGATGTGCTCCCTTTTTTGCTTACACTCGTTTGCCGTCCTGAACAATCTTCACGCGTCTGTTATCAATTGTCGTCTGCTTAAATCTTGTCTTTCCCATTAGCTTTTGTGACATGATAAAATTGTGCAAGGTACCGCCATACACGGTGCCCTGTTGCTTGGTGGGTGGGAAAAGTTGTGCTTTTTTTTTTGCAGTACCGTACAGTTGTAAAACTGCAAAATGACTGACTCGGCAAAGGCGCAGATGGATTACGTGCTAAGTAGTGCCACGTAGATCACCGGCCATTGCAGAAGTACATCATTTATAAGCATCTCTGAAAGCAACCAGCAGAGTAGGTAGTTGTTGTGGAAAATTAATGATAGTGCCGTAGGTAGAACGTAGCAAAATGCTCGAGCAAGTTGCTGAAGCATTTAGACCGTTGTTTACTTACTTCGATTACATTTATAAGACCATGAATATTTTGAATTTCTTTCTCAATGCATCCAAAATATTTATTCGACGGCAGCTCTTCCTCGGGTTGAGACCAACAAGGGCTCCATCGTTGCATAATTGGACAAGAATGTCGGTACAGTCCAAGAAACCAATGCGATTCATAGATCGGCGAACATAGAGGAATACATGGAGGAGGAGTAGTGGTTTGGAGTGAAACGGGGAAAACAATTCCTCGGTTATCCGTACAGATTTAATGCAAAGTTCAAACAAATTTAATAGTCGAAGAACTTTTCTTCTCCCACTGTTGTACCGGTTCTGTTTGTCTGCAAAAGTTGCAGAAAGGGCGATGTCGATGGCAAGAAAGGGCATGGCGAGCGTTACGTGAGGGCAAGGGTACGTAAGGAGTTCGGCGGAAGTTCTGGTTCTCGTTCTCCCAGGATTCGAAGCATATTGACACAAGAATTTATTCCATTCCCTTCCTCGGCACGAACACAAGGCCACATCCTTCCACCGGGCGTTTGGTTTAGCTTCGTAATAGTTATTCCATTCTTGGAAGTATCCTTTTCAAACATTCATTGTTTCACCGTGTTCGATTCCCTTCGCTACTGCAGTCGTTGATCCATGTTCGGATGTGCTTCCCTTGTTCCATAATACTTTGTTAGTTTGACACCATAATCCAAAAATCAGATCACCGTATGTGCGGCGGATGCTCGTCTAAGAAAGCAGGACAAACATCCCAGCAAACGGATGCAAATATTGAGTTTTTTTTGGGAATTTGTGATGTAGATATGGTCCGTTTTGGTTGTGACGCACAAACATATTCAACGCGAACAGACATATTGCTTATAATACAGGTCTTGCATACAATCTAGATTTTGGGAAAAATTCTATAGACAAAAATCTATATTAGCAGTATTTTTAACTCTTTGGTGATTAACTACACTACATCCAAATAAACGTATGATTGTTTTTTTTTCAACAAGGAGTATTGTTAAAGCAATAGAAATGAAATATCAGAATGGCTCATTGCTCTGTGTCTAATCTAGTATGTAATTTATTACTCTTTTTATTTTGTTGTTTAGTTTAAAACTATACTGGCTGCGTTCAATAACATGTTTAGGTAAATGTAAGCAACATAACATAAAAACCCAAATGGCCGGTAAAGTTTTTTTGCCATCAAAGAATAATAAATGAATCGCAGATTTATATCGTATTTTGAGTGGTAAAGGAGTATTGTTTATAAATCGCTTACAGGATTTATCTCTTATTTTGTTCAAAACGATTGATAAACGTGATATTGAGAAAAAACAAATGATTGAAAACATGGATTGCTATTTTGCTACATGGATACAAAAAACCTATTTCACATTCATTAGTTCTAAAAAAATAACTTTCCAAAGGAAAAAAGGAAGAAATCGCTTGTCTCGTTTTGTTTTCGTTCGTTCGTTCGTATAATAAATGGTATGCTAAGAAGCATCATATTTCTTTCATGAAACAAGTTCATTATCGTTCTCTGATGCTGTAAGACAGTATATCAAGTGTACGGTTGTTCTTACGTGCTTAGAAAGAGCAATACACTTCATGAAAGTGAGGCTAAGGTCACAAATATTGCTCCAGTTGAAAGTAAATCAAGAAGCAATCAACTTCCAATTTACCACCATTTTACAACCACTCGCTCCCATACACAACCAATAAACGTGCAGAAACTGTACTCTGGTACGGCGGTAGGAAGAACGCTTACGCACCAGGCATCATTGAGTTGGATGCTTCAATTCAGCCTCAATGGACTGGAAGCATGCGGTTTTAGCCCTCAGGAAAAGACTGTGGTAGCTGGAGCGGAACGAAGATATTGCGAATTTGATGCCTGTGCGAGTCGGTGGCTAAGGCTAGCCTTTTGTAGGACACTGGATCGTTTACCGTGGAGCCAAAATGCTTCGCCGTTTAATTTTCTTTAGTTCCCAGTTGCTCTTTACTTGAGTTGAGCACCACATACACACACATGTACGTATATTGATATACAACTGGACGCTATACACGTTCAGCACTTGTGAAGCAATGCACTTATTTACTAGAACCATCGAGAAATATTAGAAGTACTAGAAGTAAACCGGGCGAGTGGTACACAAGCAACGATGAGTGAGAAATTTTATAATTATCCATGTGTCGGGTTGGAAGCAGAATGTTTCACCCGTGCTGTTGAAAATTTCATCAAAAGGTTCACCTATTTACGTTTTGCAACTGATGGATCGTTGGGTTTGGTGGAAGTTATTCTCATTTCCCACGAAAATACCCCGTTGATCTCGCTTTGAGAAGCGCCTAATGCGCATCTCTTTGTGTTCTTCCATTGGGGAATGTTTCGCTGAATGCATCCCACTAGTGTCTCTCTCAGTTGAATTTCTCTATCACCCATAATTTGTGTGCCCACAGCTAAGCGCTGAAGAAATTCTTCGGTCAGCTGGGGTTTTGGAAAATTCGTACTTGCATTTCTACGTACAGTACCGGTGCATAGAATATCGCGTAACAAAACCCTAGCGAAAATCATGTGCATGAATTTTGGATTCGACCGAACGGTTGCACGGTTGTTATTTCGCCAACATAACGTCATTGCAACGCGATTATTTTGCACAGCGACATTGAATGGCTGCAGCTGCTGACGATGCAGAAGCCGCACTAGGCAGCCTCGGAGATAGGGGGTTTTCCATGAAGAAATTTCCATAAATATAAAATTGATATTATTTTTTCCTGATCTTCCTTTCGTTGGTATCGTCAGTGTTTTACCCTACGGGGTGCCAGGATTGAACCAATTTCTTCGTCACTTCTGAAACCCGTTTGCTTCAGATCTGCTGCAAGCCACAACATTCGTGTTGCCGAAAGGACGGGAAACTGTAGCAAACCCAACGCCCAAGCTAATGTCGTAGTGCAGGGAAAACTTCAAAGTATGGTGAGGTAGCGTCAAGAGACATGTGGTAATAAATTGTGATAAATGATGTCTGGTAGAAGGATACCCGTTGGAGCTGCAACTGTAGGCAACGCATTAGCAATGCAGTTTTGCATGAGCATTAGGGAGAGGGAAAAGATCGAGCAAAGGAGGTAAAACAATTCTCTGACGGGTTTAGGCACTTGCCCTTTTTCCAGACGACCGACCGGTCACCCATGACAGTGGGAAAGTTGATAGCGTCAGCTCTTTTTTCAGTTTGAAGCTGCGGTAAGCTGAGAGTCAAGCGGTCTGCCAAGAAGGGGGCAATTCCGATTCAATGAGTTACGACAACCATCCACAAAGAGCTTTTGCATGAAGTGCATCAGTTGGGGGGTTTCATAAAATTATGTTCGAAATGAGAAGGCGAAGATGGTAATTTAATTATTTAAAAACACTTAATAATAATGCACGCCCATTTGTGAACATTGTACAATGTTACTTTCCAGTGTCGAGCAACCACTATACTTTCAGGACTAACATTCAAGAGATTGAATTGTATAGGAAATGGTAAGAATGCAACAGAAAACAATTCAACACCTAATGTATCATTTGTTGAATCAAAATCTCGCATAAAGGCTTTACAAATCAAGGCACTGCTTAAGCGGTTACACAGATCCTATTACAATATTACTTTAGAAACGTTTCGCTTTGGAACGCTGCGTCCAAAAAGGAACCACATCAGGAACAGTAATTTCATTATGATTTCATTAAAACCACTGCTAATCCTTCAAGCGGTATGAAAGACACCGTTTGCAAATGTAGGCGTGATCCAGGCGCCAGTAAAAATGACTGCTAAACCAGCAACATCGTTCCGGTTATGATCTTGACCTGCTGGAATGACGGGAAATTGCCCGAAAACCGCGAAGGTACTGGCCAGTCCAGGGTGGCCTGTTTCGCTACGCTACGAGCTGAACGGGGTTGTAGCTTTTAAAGTTCCATTAAAAAGTTACGAGGGTAAATATCATTAGCTGCCGCTGATGACCGAAACCGCGGGCCTGTAAAGTGAAGGGAAGTTTCGGTACCATGGGAGGAAAAAGAAAGAAGGATAGAGACAGAGAGAGAGTGGAAGAGAGAGAGAGAGAGAGAGATAGAGGCAGAGAAAAACTTCACCTATAAACCAAGAAACCCGCCACGCTTCGTTGGATTCTGGTAAGCATACGGGAATGTTTGAGTGTGGTGTGTGAATGACGCGGTTTAAAATTTGGTTCCGGCTTCTGTACGGCCTTGGGCATTTGCTACCCACGAAATTCGGAAAAGCGCCAGAACCTTTTTGGATTGGATACGGTATTACAAAAGGTCGGTGGGTTGAACCGCTGTTAGACGTTCTATAATTATGGCGACGAACGAATGCAGGTGAATGCGTCTTTAATGTACGATGTACATGAGAGTGCAATAAAATGGGAAAACTTGATGAATTGAAACAAATGTTTAATGGTTAAACAGATATTTGTCTTGTTTCTACTCATGTTTTTTTTAATATGCAGAATTTGTTAGAATAAGAACTACTCTTTACGAATGTATCGTCAAAAAAACTT
>KB696632.1:0-11512 GCA_000349165.1 Anopheles christyi | reverse complement strand
TGCAGCTGCTTGGGTCCGTTCCCGCAGTACCGATGTCAAGTTGTACAACCTGAAAACTTACCCGTCATAGGTTCAATTCTCATATGGACCGAGCCGAGTCCCCATAGCGTAGGACTGACTATCCTGCTATGGGTATACTGATAAATCACATATAGCCAAGTTCATTAGTGGCTTAGGCAGGGCTTGGCAGACCTGGTTGCTGAGGCAAGAAGTCCTATCGTGACATTAATAAATTCTACAATAGTTTGACGGTTAATCGATGTCTACCGATAGCAGCACCTGTAAACCTTTTTGTTTCTTCAATTGTTTACGAGATTAATATGTAATGCGGACGAGGTTCTTATAAAGTTGTTATTTGAATAAAGTAGATGCAATAAAAAACCAATGCTTTACTTTTATCTGCTTCGAATATTAATTCTTCTTGAGAATTCTAATTGATGGTTCTTGTCTTGGCTGATTTTGTTAACAAAACATCGTTTGCCATGTGCAACACGGTTGTAAAGACGTCTTTTTTGATTATTCGTTCTCCGGTTGACTCGGCTCGAATAGTCGACGTTCTAATGTATTTCTAATGAATCAATTCCTGCTGAGCAAAATGACCGATACGAACACTGAAATTTCGGATCCACAGAACAACTTAAAGTAGCTTCCGAGCTCGCCCGCAGAACAAATTAAGAGCACCCCGCTGAGCAAACCCGCAGAACAAAATTGAGCAGTTTTCAAGTTGAAATTTTGAATAAATCGCTTTAGAACAAAATCGACCAGTTTACAAGTTGAAATTTTGTACAGGCGACCCTCGACTTACGACTGTATTTGGAACCGAAAAAAGGGCCCAGAGCGGTACTTATTCCGATGCAACGCGTTGCGATTCTGCCAAAATGTATTGGATATGACAGACGCATGCGTTAACGCAGCGTCAAAATAGATTTTTTTCTATATACGCACGCACGACGCTGCGCCGCAACAAGTACCAAGCCATAAATAAGTCGAGTATCTGTCAATACATCATTGATAAACAAAGGTCGAACACGTTATTCCAATATTCCTTTCAGTTAAAATTTTGCACACACAGTTAAACGACCATAGAATACAATTTTAGGCAACAAGTTGTAATATTAATATTTAATAATAATATTTTATTAATATTTGTGTAAAATTTATATATTAGCCTCCTGTATATATTTTGACCAAATTCCAATTCCAATCCAATTATCAATGTGGAACATTAGCAAAATCAATCCACTAAAACTGGATTCGAGCACGATCGACCTCTTTTTTTTATTGAAATGTTTCATGGGCTCATAATTGAATTATTTCACTGGCTTCAATGACGACTATAACTATACCAAAAAATTATGTGTCTGTTCTCTTCGTTCTTATTTGACGTTTTTCCTTGCACGCGTATTTGAACCCACACCATTTTGTTTGTCAGTGTGCAGAGAGCATCCATCGTAGTGGTACACTATCGACTTCAAGCTTTGAGCAAGCGATCAAGGAGTTTAGTTTACCATGATAGTTTTGTGTTAGTGGCTTCGATATATAGCGGTGAGTTTTTATTTACACCTGTTTCCAGCTACGTTCGTATGTCGTGCCGATGGTTTCGAATCACATGCCGCTTGCTTCGAATGCGTGCCAATACGGTTGAATCGTGTGCCGCTACCATTAGATTTTTGACACACTACAGGTACACCATCACACACTCGTTACAGCTTAACACGCTTGGTACAGCATTACACGCTTGGTACAGTCTCACTCTTTCGATACAGCATCGCACGCTCGGTACAGCATAGCAGCATTATCCGAAATTGAACCAAAGAAATTGCGCTGATGAAGGGCCAACATTGATTGAATTACACTTCCCCTTGGTCGGACCGTGTTGGCCGATTGGCCAGCAATATGAAGATCTTGCTACAATTCTACTCTATTCTGCATTTGTGACAAATGCACGATTTTGACCTCAAAACCAAAAAAGTTTGATTCTATCAAATGTTCAGCCTATTTCAATGAATAGTGCGCGTATTAAAAAGGAGGATTTAGCACTCTTTCATCATCTTTACGCATTCGTCGGCTTGAATGTTAACATTTTTTTGGGTGCCATAGCTGTCCAAGAAAACGAGCGGAAGAGATAGCCTCAGCCGAAGACGAACACAAAATGACATATGATAACTGCCTCGCGCACTTACACAACCAACCATTAGCTACTTTTTGTTACCAATGTGTAGGGAGAGCCTTGAGGGAAGGGTAGCTCTACGAGCAGCTTGGCACACATACTGTAGGAGTAAAGGAGGCGATCGGATAAAAAAGAGCGAGAGCAACGATTTTTTGGCTCGGATTGATCTGCAGGAGGTTACAAAGTTAAAATCGTTTATTAAGGTCTCAGCGACGTCAAAAGCTGCTCGAATTTGCTCGGCGGACAAGCTCGCTACCTCGTCAAATTTGCTTGTCGGGTTGCTGTACGGTGAATTGCGCCATCTGTTGATCGAAATGTATGCTAAAACTTAAAGAAAACTAATACAAGCCACTAGATGTCACCATAAATGGAACATCATTAGTGTTTTAGAACTAATTCTTTTCTGTCATGGACATGTATTTCACTTCATAATTCTGATTGATTGCATTTACTTTGATTTTACCACATTTTTGTTATGCTGCCATAAACTCTGCAGCGCATATTCTCCATTCGTTACAAAAATCAGAGTATTGAATGTAATTGCTAATTATTATTGTATTTGCAGTAATTGAACAAGGTCCGGCCTTTACAGGGGCCGGTGCCTCTTACCATAAGACATCCAGGCCCCCCAAAAATGAATTTTAACCAAACAATATTTTCTGACTATAAGAAAGTCCTGTGATTTTCAAAAACTATCTTCGCGCAAAATGCGTTTTGGGGATAGAAGTGTTAGATGCATCAAGAGAGACAGGAATACTGAAAATCGGAGGGCACTTGAAAATATGTCAGATGCAGTAGATGTGAGTAGAAAAAATGTTAGATTCCGAAACTTGAATGCAAGAATAATCGAAATGTGAGAGGATTGCGTATCATGTACGCATATGCTGGCTTCTGTCAGACGAGAGTGGTTGGTGTACGTTTAAATTCGCCATTTATATTGGTGAGCTATGCGCAATGAGCTATTAGCAAATTAGAGAGTAAGTTTGATACATTTACTATGCGTTCTGAGTCAGTTTTGGATGCTTCATATATGTTCTGACTTAACTTTATCGAAATTCTAACACGGTGAGTTCAGGAAGTTATGTTACAAATATTAACGATTGCCACAACAAAGACGACTTTATACAGCGCTCTCCGGCTTTCTTGCGGAGCTTTGCTAGTTTTTGGACCGTCTTCTCTCTTCCCCTAAGCCTTGGTTTTTTCAATAACATATTGAATACGAAGAAAGTTCAGTTGAAATCCATAAAAAAATTAGAGAAGTTATATTGTCTCGAATAAAAGTAGGCGCCCCTGTAAAACTCTCGAATTTAGAACCTCTTGGTAACCTCACCCTCAATGTATGACTAATGTTTACGCGGCGCGATGAAATCGTTCTCTTTTTCGACCGGTTTGCTACTTTTTCGAAATCTTCGCCACATGCACGCACACCAGCTTTCGTTGAATGACGACATTCACCCTGATTAGCGAACGAAAACGTGGAATATCTTTAAACATATTCATGCAAGTGTTCATTTCGATCGTTTTCTTAGCATACAGGGTTTGTGTGGTTCAAGGCGGTGACGCGGTTTCTTGTCACATGTTTTGTTTTTGTCATTTTTTATCATCAGGTATCAGGTTCAATAATCAACACAATTCGAGAAAAGGTGCCAACGTATTGAGATACATCATGTAATCCTGTTATCGAACGTTTATCATGATTAAAACTACATAGCTTACACGCGTTTCTTTGGAAGGTATCTAAGGTTTAATGAATGAGCAGTTAATTGAACCGATAAGTAAATGATAGAGCAAAAGAATAATATCGTTGAATGTTTTATTTTACACATGTTATTATGGAAGTTGGTTAATGACTGTTTTGGTCGCACTGGGAATTTAATCAGTTTCATATGCCTTTATTCCACAAGGTATATCTTTCTTATTAAAATTTGCTTTTTTGTCTTTAAGAATGTATGCCTTTAGCAGAAGCATTTATCCGACTGATTCTATAGTGAATGGAATTGAAATGAACGCTTTACAGCAGCAATAACAGTCGCAATGAACGATGCCGACTACGATCGACGCGATTATATGCGATGCCTGCATCTGTTCACCACATTGGGCACGTTCAAGTAAAGGTTGAAGTCTGATGCTCGAAACCTGGCTTAGTCGAAGTGCGTGTTTCACATTTAGTGTTTCACTCACTCTCTTCGTGTGCGGGTGCGGTTCGCAATATTACGAATGCTTCATCCTCCAGTGTCCATTGGTGGCGATTATCATCATCAGTGTCTAGAGTGACTTCTACCGCAATACGGAGAGAGTTATTGGTTGACGGTGGGTTTGTTTTGGTTAAGTTTTAGCATGTAGATGATTTTTCAAACAGTGTTGTGCTTTTTCAACGTAAAAAATACACAGCATTTTTTGTAATTGTGTAACAAAATAATCAGTTATAGCATTCTACGCACGCTCACAAACACAGTTTTACGGTCGCAGTTTTTGTGCGGCGCAGGCGATCGTGGCAACGTATGAATCGGTGAGGATCGTTGCATCTCCAGAAAGTACAACAACAAAAGCCGCGAGTGCGTAACGCGCGAGGTTCCGCTCTTCTGTTGCTGTAAACACATAGTTGGTGTATGGGACCTTGGTCGTAAATTCAATCAGCTACTGTACCAGTGTAATGTATAGTGTGGTAGAGGGAGGCCGAGTTGACGGTTGTTTAAGTGTTGTTATTCTGAATGGTTCAGTGTCAGTTAAAGGCTGTACAGGTGTACGATGTGATTGTCTATTTTAACCAGCTAGTTTTAAGTGGTTCTAAGTGTCGGCGCCAAAGATATTTATCGTTTTGCCTTATTAATGGACGTTGTTTAGAATTAGTAGAAGAAAACAGATTAACCGGGACTCTTTCCCTGTAGGCCTCCTCCGAATAGGCAGTTTAATCCAAATTCAACCACACGACTCGACAGCTGAAAGAGCATACGTGCGAAGGCGCAATGGATCTGGTCGTTTGGTTCGCAGTGTGACGTGATCGTTTGGCCTTGCCAAAACCTGCTTCTACGCCGCTGCAGAGGGGCAGCAGTGGTACGCTCTTCCGTGACGCGAGTTAAAAAGCCTACGTCACTTTCGGCTTCAAAAAAGGTAACATACTACGCCCAGACAGATCGTTTCACCATAGTCAAGTTTGTCACAGTGAGGGTTTTTTTAATTCCAAGGATGTACTATGTTTTACATTACCATCCAGTGTTTCGCTTTTGTCGGTTACTTCATATTGGTTGATAAAGATGAGAGAATGCAAAAAAAAGCAACAGTTAGAAGAGAGGTAAACTTGTTACAGAAAGTCAATATCGATGAAAGCAAATTTTGAAGTGGTGATGTCATATCGCAAATTTGTTTAATGTAATTTGCCAAAGATAGCATGAGCATTTGTGTTCTGGTTCTATGTATATTAAATCCCTAACTTTATGAGAAAAATGTTATTACTCTTAATAAAAAAAAAAATGAAAACGACAAAAAGAAGCATTGCTCTCACGTTGCAAGTAAACTAAACGTTACTGGAAGATCGAGAGTTTCTTTCTCTTTTCGCCAGACCGTAATTCATTTTAACAGACATTTTCAGGGGCGTTCTCAGGTCATGGCGGGTTGACCCTAATCGATGTGATTCACGCTTAAGTTAGGCATAGTCTTATTTTTAGGTACAGTGAAACGAAGCGATGGCTCTAATTTTAGAACGAGTCCCATTTTTATCATATTGACTGTAGGGAAGTGTGGTTGTTTATATGGAATTTTCGTCTTTCATTGAATGTGATAACGTTAATATGTTGATGTTACTCGTGACAATAGTTGTTTTTTAAAAGTATCAAGTTCAGGTGGTTTGTCTTCAACAAGAATTGCGTGACTGTACGATCCGCGATCTTTGGTCGATCTGTTTCTCACTGTAGTGCACGCCTCCCTGGTTTTCTACCAATTTTGGGAAGAGGATATTGATTTGCGACCATGGGAGCAAACTTGAAAGCGGTCCGGTATGTAAACCACGCATGTTAGCTGGCATGGGATGTGTGTTTTACAGCTTATTGGCTGCTTAGCATTCTAGCAATCTGACTGACCGCCAAACAAGCTGGTGATTTCAACCTTCTTCGTCATTTGGCGGGTTTGCACGGTATGAGCATACTCCCACTCGGAGAACCGAAACACACAGCTTCGTAAAGATACGGTGAGGTTGTTTTTACGGCTATAGGCTGTTTCCAAGCAAATTTTCAAACGCAAAGAAACAACATGAGAGAAAATACGAATGAAAAAAGTTTAAAAATTATGACCAGACCAAAGGTAACCTTACAATTCAGGGCGAGTTTTATTTTTGGAAATCGTACATTTTCTCTCACACAAAGATGTGGTCCCAAACGGCCGGTGATGGTATTTGTGGAGTAGACATTGGTTACTCGGTTGGTTGCGACCGTCATAGTAATAGTAACGGCAAATGCGTAAAACCGAGGAAAGAATCTTAGATCGTAATAATGAGAAATGATCATCCATAGTGTGTGTTGGCCCATCCTTCCAGTTTTATACAGACATGTATAAAAAATGTATGAGCGATAAATGTCGTTTAGTGAATGAAACTAATGCCGTAAGTGAAAAAAACAAATGCACAAAAAATGCAATATATTAATAAGTTTAATGGGGTTTTAAATTGATGTGCTTTTGGGCATCCCGAGAGCAATTTTCTGCACCACTGTTAAACAGTAATTTTGGTGTAATTTTTATAGGGCTTGTTTTATGTACTGAATCAACCTCATTCATACAAGAGTTAAGGAAAAACAAATGTTATATTTTTTGGTTTGGTCTTGTTGAAAGTGTTTAATAGTCTGTAATACAACAAAAAAAAATTAAGGGTATACTAGCTCACTGTGTGCATAATCAGGACGCAAAATATACAAATCAAATTTCTAAATAATTTGATTGCAGGATAGGATATTGTTTGTTAACTATGAGACACTGTTCATTACCTTTACAAATAGTAGATATGTGTATGTTCGCTTTACTTGTTATTGTCGTTGCAATGGTTAAACGCTACTCATGTGCCGAGGGGCGGCATTGTGTCTGTAGGACATGAGGAAATATGCATTCTTGATAACCTTGACCCGAATTTGCTTTCCTTTTTCTCACCGCAACCTCAACTATCCATGCATTGTACAGTACATGATCTTGGGTAAATTGTTGGAGAATATAAGACTTGAAGAAAAATAAAATTATCTTAAACGATTGATTTTTTATTGAACAATCATATACTGTGCTTATGTATGGATTATGAATGTATGAATTTTTTTTTCTATTGATATTTTAATGTTTTCCGGAATATAAACATCAAACATAAAATTTCATCATCCCAATACTTTAAATACTTTGCTACATTCTTCAACACATTGTGCATTTTGCTTCATTATTTTACTACAATTAAAGTGATTTATTTTTAGTATTGTATCTACTTTTGTATTGCAACGCGCTGACACGATTAATAGTGTTAACTGTATAAACTATTTTTTTTCTATAAACAGAGACAACAAATATTGCAAATCACACTAAGGTCATATTTTATCTTGGTGTATCATGTTCAACACGTGTAGCTCTAGTCACGAAACAGAAAGTTGAGTTGATACAATTTTTACAAACTACTCCGAACAAATAACAGCTGATAGTAAAATAAAATAATACATAAAAATGGCGAATTTTTTAAATTATTGACATGCCATGCTAAAAAAAATGTGTTAAAATGTGGCGTGTGAAAAGGAACAGATTATTGATTTTATTGCCAGCTACATTTTCCATTACTATATGAAATAAAACTGGGAATGCTCAAGCACATATGTGATACATACTGGACAACGGATAGCGAAAAGCTACTGTTTCATTCCACAGTATGGGGGAATTGTGCCGCTCGTTTTGACGTCGAAATGCATTGCATTCGCTGTAGCAATGCAACTAGAGCTAATATCGTCCGTAAAATTTACTGAAAGTACGAGCGATTCTCTTCCTAATAGAAGACACTTGAGCGTACAAGAATGGACAAAAGGTATGGATACAAAAAGGGATAAAATGCAAACCAATGGTATAGAGATACCACCGGAGCTTGCAAGAATAGCAGTGCAATCGTGCGATGTTTTTCGTAACGCAACGTCACGGATGGATTAATCTTTGGTAGACGTGAAAACGGAGAAGTGGTCCAGTACATTTTGTGCGATTGCTAGCAGCAGATATTAAAAAAAATTGCACACTCACACACTCTCACATTTACATTCCGCGTTTTAGAATGGTTAAAAAAATGATGGTAAAATAGTATACCATCCTCTAGCTCTTTCTCTGTATAACCACTGATTCACTGTGGAATTGAAGTGTATGAGGTAGAATCAAATGGTGCCTTTTTAATTTTGTTGTTGTTGAAAATGATATTTTGAAAACACCATTTGTAATGTGATTAAAAAGCTTCTTTACCTATAGTTGATGATTTTAACCAAACATACAAATGAAGCATATAAATGAAATCATCGAAACAAAAAACAATCATAAAACGAGGAATATCCCACTAGTCATCAACTTATTGATCACAGTAATTAGAGGATTGTGCTTTTAACGCATATACATTCATTGATCAATTGCTATATAAATAAAACAGTTTTTCTTTCAACAGTAAGATATGTTTTGTTTTAATTGAAATGACAGGCATCAGAAGCATCAACATAGGTACAGGGTACGCTCTTTTTACGCTACGTACAACACGATAAAAACACGATGTTATACGGTATTATAGTATATCAATATGTTACTACGTATCTAGATCAATATGACCTTCCTAAGAAAAAATAAACGTGTAAAACAGAAATGGAAACAAAAAAATATAAGGCTTTTTTATTGCATGCAAAACTTCATCTGTTTGAGCTTTACGTGCACATGATTAAAGCCGAACGTGTTTTATTACCATTTAATTATGGTAATAGTGTTAGAGTGTAAATCCACGAATGATTATTTCATGAGTTTTATAATAGATGATATTAATGATGATTAGAAGTTAAAAATAGCCAAAGGTGTAAAATTAATATCAAATTATGTCACATCTCCCTCGCTGGCTCTTGTGCTACATCGTTGAACGTGAAAGGCTAGAAGTTTCGGACTGGATTTTCACACTTACTGGTAAGCTCTCAGTAGTACCCTTTTTATTGGAGAGACAAGATTGGTTAGGTGTGCTGATTTGGAGTTGATGTGGTACATTCTGGGAACTACAAGACTGAGCAACAAATTGCCCGCAGATCAGATTTGTTTGCACAACCGAGGAATTGAATGGGGCGGTGGCAAGTTGCAGATATGCTTGTTTGCTACAACATATCATCGATCGTTAATGGAAGCATTGTCAATCTGGTATAGCAAAAGTCCAACGGGCCATGTACTGCATTTGCGTCCTTAGACGATGCATGAAAAAGGTGCAATGGTATGCAGTGACCGAAGCCTTTTGGCTAATTGATATGTATTCTCACTTGTAGTTGCGTAGTGATAGTGATCAAACCTTGTTCATTTTGCTCGTTTGGTTATTCGCATCTGGTTCAGATATAGTGATATGTTGTATTTGCGGTGTGGAGCTGCCCGTTGATGAAGGGTATCACACGGCTGCAGTGCTGCGCAGGAAAAGAGTGGTGAACGAGTTGTTGGTGTGCGCAAGCGTTACGGCCGTGGCCGGGCTGCTAGGAGCCAGAAGAGGCCAGGGTGACACGATGCAACACTAAAAAAATTCGTTACCATTTATGGTCAACATCTTCACAATCGATTTTGTGTCAAACAGCACAATTCGCATACAGACATGCACAAACACATGATAATTGCATGTAGATATGTTCCACACTTATGCGTGCGCCATCAGCTCATGCGCGGCAACCATAGTGATCAAATCCAGCGGTTGGACTGGTGGTTGAAATATCATCTTTTTTACCAACCCAGTTGGGAGTCATAGGCGAAAGGGAATCAAAAACGGGTCTCTTCGAAATGGCGAGACATGTAGTCATGCTGCTCGATCGCCCGATCTGATCTGCGCCGTGCGCCGTTCCGTCGCGTTCCAGTTGCTGCATGGCAGGCATATCACGATCATGAAGGTAGCGTGGGGAACATTCGGTACTCGCAGCAAACTTCTTTTTGGGGAGGTGTGATAGGTTTCCATTTTGGGGAAAGGCGAACCAAAAGATGTTTAGTGTTTCAGCCAGCCGGCTTTGGTATGGTGTGTGTTTTGCTCGACACGACGATCATCAGTAACTCTGATTCCAACAGCAACGAAATGGTAGCTGGTTGGCCTTAGACTGGTGATGGTCGATTTTTAAAGGCTGTTTTAATAGATGATCTCCAATAATTGCCATTCCCGAGAGTTGATATGCACTCTTGCGTTGTTGTCGCGCTTGATGATGGAATAATGTTAATAATTGACATGTCGGTAGACATATTTCGTTGCTCTTAGTTGATGGCCTAGTTGCATTCTATAATCTGAAAATGGAATGAAAATCAGCATAATAACCCTTTACGATACATTTTGGTGTGGTAAGATGGTATTGGTTTTTAATGACATTCTAACAAACAGAATATGAGCAAACTGAATATGACTGGCATAAAGTTAACTAAGCGATAGGATGTTATAAACAATAAAAAGAACATGTTTTACTTTGTATGTAATACAGGTATGTATATTAATCACACAATTCACAGTTATTCAAATGTGATGAAAGATCCCTTAAAATAAACTCGTTTTATGCATTAATTTTGATGAAAGTAATGTTTGTATGTGTTTTGGGAAATTGAAAAGGTTCGAGTGACTAGTTGTATGTTCTAATTTGTAATTTAAATTTCCAACCAGATTATAGTAAATGGTCAGTGCTACTGCCAGTGCTGCCAGTGCCAATTAGAGCAATACACTCAAAAGAGGATTTGGTTCAATCATAAACCCGGAAAATAGTCGTGAGAATGAGGTTAGCTAGCAATAATATAGAGCCACTTTGTATGGATAGAATCGTACGTAGAATTGCAAGACAAGTTGGATGCCTTGGTTTAATTAACAAGTCTCAAAGTATAGCCGCACGTTGGAGCTTAAAGATTGTCCTCACTTGTAGTAGCAATCAAAATTTTCTCGCGAATTGCTCGGAGGTCCTTTCATGGATGTTGATATCGTAGAGACATGAAACTTGTTTCACAAAATTTATCTCGACGGCTGACACGTTCGCCGCACGTTATAAAATGAAACAAAAAAAAAAAAATTTTTTTAAACAAACCTGGTACTCAACTGACCGGCTTTGGACACTCGTACTAATAAGGAAGAATGTGTTGGATTATCATTCATATCTATTGACC
>KB696631.1:0-11474 GCA_000349165.1 Anopheles christyi | reverse complement strand
TGTCCGTCGTACACAACCAGCAACACCAGGCTTAGGTACATTGTTGTTTGGCCACTATTTATGTCGTTATTAACTGAATTGAAAGAAAGGGAAGCGCATCGTGAGCGCGAACTGCGCCATCCCTCACCAAAGTGAACGGAACTGGCTCACCTCACATACACTCACACACATACACACATACACACACACACATGGGCGCAACTAATACACTGCAGCCTTATAAACCTCGCCGTGTGCTTTTCTCCCTTTCCCAGTAGCAGCTTGAAATCACTGTGCCCAAGGAGAGTGTTTTCCGCGTATTTTCACCAAGCAAGGGAGTGATTACCAAACGACCATTTTTGAAAGGGAAGGAAGAAACAGTGGAATGTCCTTTTCTCAGCTCCGTACGGGAAGAAGAGGAGCTGCAGAACGAAAGAGAGGGATGAGAAGGGAATGACTTTCGGAGTAGCAACCAGGGAGGAAAAGGAAAAAAAGAGGAAAACACATCCGAGTGCGTAAAAATGGGATCAAGGATATAATCAAAGATAATGTGAAACCATACCGGCCGCTGTCTCCGGAGAGGACGGGAAAAACTGGACCCGAAGTGGCCTTCGACGCCCAAGGAAACTGTGTGTGTGTGTATGTGTGCATTTGTATTGTTGGACTACGCAATATAGCACGCACGTGCATATCGACGTTTTGGGTGTCACGGGGTGGAATGAAAGTGGGTGGATTAAGGAAGGGAAAACTGTTTGGCTGCCTTTTTTTGCTCATGCTTTGTTTTTCTCACTTTTATTCCATTTCCGATGATGCGTTGAGCAGTTTTCATTTCCAAGCAGAATCAATGATGGAGGTGTTGTTTTTTTCGGTTTTGTTTTTCTTTTGTCGGGGCTACAAGAGCGAAACTGAAGAAAATTGATGGATGAATTGGAATATGGTGTGGTTGGTACGGTATCGGACGATATTTTATCTTTATCCTCTTGAGAGGGGTTCTGCCTTTTCCAAAAGCCTACGGGTTTGCAACGCAATAGCAAACCACGAATGCGTTATAAAAATGATGATGATGATGGTGATGAGTGTGGGTGAAAAAATTGAAATAATAAAAATGACACCCACCAGCGTGCATTTCATTCAGTTCAGGAGTGTGAGAAATTCAGCAATGTTGATTCCGGTTGATCGTTTGGTCGGTCGGTCGGTTGATTAGAGAAAAAAGGGGTTCATATGGTTTTAATACTGTTTTTGCTTCGAGGGAGTTTGAACCTTCAAGCATTAATCGGGAAAGCGGGACGCAATTGGTGTCACGTTGTGCGCAATTACTTGCGCGTACCACACATGCTCCCGTAGGGAAATCAACACATTCTCGTAACGAATCGGGAAGGAGGCTTCAAGCGCTTAAACACAACATTTAAACTTGTTGCACGTGTCCGTATGATGGGATTTTTTAATAAGTTTTTTGAGAAGTTGCTAGGCATTAATTTGTGTGTAATTATATTAGTTACAGCTGCAGACATTAGTTTGGTTCGATCAAAAGAATAATGTGTTATGTCGAACCACCATCATGGGGTTTTGCGCGCATCAAATGCGAAAATAAAACCCGCACGGCATTGATACCATTATCATCATCCATGTACAATCATTTAGCCCACCCGTCACACACACACTGTTTATTTTAAATATAAAATTACATACACATCATAACAAACCCCAGTGCCCTGTGAGTGGTCATAATGAATTTTCAAATTAATCAACATATTTGTGCGTGGAAAAACCGTGCAAAAGAGTGGGTGCGAAAGTTGCAACACATCTGCATGCAACCCAATGCAAGCAAATTTTCCCTCATGAACCAATTTGGGACAGGGGAGGGGAGAAAAGGTGAGTGATGAAATCGAGATTCGTGTCCCTTTGCCTTCCTCTCCTTTCCCTTCCCCACTGAACGCTCCAATAAAATAGCCATTCGCGAATGATACGGTGTCACACATGCGTCTCATACTACAAACACACGCAGGTTGGGGGATGATTCGTTTGACTTTACACCTTACCGCCCCATAGTAGCCCAAGTTGGCCCGTCATGTGGCGTTTCGTATCATATTAATGTCAAAACCAAACGATCGAAATTTCCCTTTCGCTTTTTCCCACGTGCACGCCCCCTTTTTCCCTCGAGTGTGTGAGGCGAATGAGGCGAATAATGTATAATTTATAATTAACATTTTCCAACATTAAATTACATTACAATCGCGTCACCTGATCCCTTGAACCAACCTCACCTGTCGATCGTGAATAACGAACCGACTTGTGTCCTTTTAACTGTTCTCTCTCCCGTTCCCTCAATACAAATCGAATTGTGGGGAATTAAATTGCCGCACAGAGCAGAGGCGGGGAGTCCGTTTGGGGACGGACAGATTGCAGTCCTTTGTGACTCACAAACATATACACACACTTGCGGGTATGATTGTGATTTTTACCATCCGTTTCCCACACATACACACTCACTCGCACAACACATTCAATATGTTTCTGTGCGGTTTCGGTCTCCACCCCGTGGGAACCCATGCTTACACGCGGTAACTATTTAACGCTTTATCGGCGTTTGGGTCAGCAGCATAATGATAAATTAACTCACGTATTGTACGTGTAGGTGATTTCTGAACCCCTTTTTTTCTTTATTTCCCAATACACAAACATACGCGGGATAAGCATTAAGTGTGGTTGTGGTGCTATGGGACGACTGCGTTGTATTAGTTCGTGGTGTTTGGATGTGTGTGTGTGTGTTTCGGTTTTTGGGCAAGCAAGATCAGGCAAAAGGATTATATTAAATCACACTCCTGGGTTTGTTTTCCCACTTCTATTCCGGTAATACACATTTTCTAATAAAAATACTACCACCACTCTCCCTTTGCTACTCGCACATTGTTTCAACTGTTCGTACGGCAAACCGCAACAAACAAACAAACACACACGACGCACGCTTTTCCGCACATATAGTGGGGACGGGGGGTAGGTTTGAAATATGTGTGTGGCACCGTAAATCATAATCTAATTTTAATTTTGCGGCTTCGCTAAGCGCTGAATGACACTGGCTACAACCGAACACAACCACTTCTGACACCTTGTTTTTTTTTTGCAGCTGTATTGTTGTGTTAGGGGTGTTAACTTTATTTCTTCTAAATAGGGCGTAATTATTCTGATTGAAATATTACAATTTTTTTTCATGTGTGTTTCTCTAACGAGTTGTTTAATTTACAAAACTAAATTTGAAACGTTTTTTTTTCTTCAATTGCAATTGCTTCATTTGATGCTTTTAAGCTGAAGCTTCCTCCCATTGCATTACATTGTCCATCGATTTCTCCGTGCCAGTGCAAATACAGCTTCGGCTCAACGCACAACGCGGTACGACGACCTGCACTTGTGCTGCATTATTGATACATTGATTAAAACATTAAAACAAGCACCCGGAAACCTCAGCATCATAATGCTGGAAAATTCTCACCACCATCGCCCAGCACCTCCGGCGCGGGCTTATCAAACAAACAATTTATCCCAACACCCCGCCACGGCCCTCTCACTCTTCCATTTTCCCATTGGCAAATGAATGACTTCAGTAAAGCGGATAATTGTCATATGCGATTTACTGTTCATTGCATTGCAACCCAATTTTAATGTGCTGTATCACTTCCCTGTCCCATTTTGTCCCAACCTGTGACACTACCGCCACCCATTAACGGGCAGCGAGGCGGAACGGTCACCGGTTGGAGTAAGGCGGGAGCCAGCAAACGGGCTGAACCAACAGTCATCGAATACTATTAAATAAATATACTACCTCGAATTGTGTGCATGTCGGTTCTGTTTAACATTCTGTCTTTTCTTTTGCTGTTTGGTTTTGGTTTTATTTTTGTTCACTGTTCTTTTGTTTGGCATTGATTTTCTCTTCTTTTTTTGTTCCATTTTTCTCCAGGGTTTAAAGTTTGCCCATTTTGATGCAATTGTTTTGCAACACTTTGTACCTTTCTGTGTGATAAAAAATAGCAAGAAAGGTGATGATTGGATCGGGTACTTTTTAATTTCTGTTCTTTTTGTTATGTTCCTTTGTTGGCCAAATTTTAAAGAGGGCTGATTAAAAATATGGGAATGTGTTGTAAACAGTAAACATGAAAACCTTTACATAACTGATACATTTCCAAGAGTAACGAAGCAAAAAAACACTCCCACAACAAGCAAAAGAAGAAAAAACACAGCTTTTTACAGCTTAATATTGTTTGTCCAGCTGCCTATTGTGCTACAAGAGCTGCTCAGCGGTAAAGTAGCAAGCACGAATGCGTAAAATCAAAACCACTGATAACGATTATCGAGCGTAGCGGCAACAAACGGTGTGGCTCAATACAAAGCGAAACAACTTCATTGCTGGTGGGTGGTGGGAGTGTGTTTGCTGCTTCATTACCATTCCCTCGCTGCATTGCTAACATCCCCATTCTCTTATCCCGTACTCTACTGGGAAAGAGGATTGTTTCATAATGGCTTTTGAAGGTTACACGTAAATTTTGTTTTCTATTTTAAAATGTTTCAAAATGCTTATCCTCTTTCGAAAAAGTAAAGTGAATTGTAGATATGTTTCCTAAAGTAAAAAAAGAGCAGGTTCTAGTCTATTCCAAATACTTTGCAATCCATTGCCGTGAGCCCATTCGGCTGGAAACTATCGAAATGTTCGCTAGCTCCGATAAGAGAGACAACCGCACCGGAAGTCATGACAGTGGTGGGAACTGGCACCACCATGACGCACCCTCCCCTTCCCTCCCCACTCCCTACCTACGATCCCTTCTTCAGCCACCCCATCCTTTCACTGACCTCATTCAATCGGCGTCATCAACACCATCATCAACGCCATCAACAGCGTTGCGAGCATCTCGCGCGTATTGCTCGCGTTTTTGGGCGGTGGGAAGTGAGTGTACGGCGACATGGCGGCACTTTTAACCTGAATTAATTTCATGAACGGACGCGGAGCGAACGCGGAAAAAGGAAAACCCTCATTACCTTTCGGTTCTATGTGTGTGTGTTTGTGTGTGTGTGTGGTTGTATGTATGTGTTGTTTGGTGGCCGCGATGGACGCGGGAAAATAGTAGCGTCCGATCTCGATTTAATTTATAAATAATATTCCCTCACCGCACTGCTCCATTTGTGGGAAACGGGTGGATTGGCAACAAGAGCAACATTGCCAACCCAACCATTGCCACCACCCGCAACACACTGCCAAATCATTTATCCGATCCCAATACACACACACACTTCCCGTTTGGACGCTTATTCCGGATCGAATGGTTTGGTGAGGGTTTTTTATTTGCGCGGGAGAAATCTGTGTCTCCTGCTCTTTTTTTTTTTGCTCGATGCTGTTGATTTTTTGCATCGTGGAAATTTCGTATATAACGCTCATTTGCTTGCTCTCCAACCTTTAAGAGAACCGAGGGGACAGTGAGAGGTAGGCGTACAACAAATGAAAGAAAACAACAAAAAAACATAAATAAAATTTAAAAAACCAGATCACGCATCTCATGGGGATTGCACTCCCCCGCCCGTTTGCTCTCTGCTTGGGTTGGCAATTTTTCCACCCACCCCCACTTTGGGGAAATGAGTCTAGGAGGGGGTTAGTTGCCCGTGTATGCGTTTTGGATAATCGGTTGTGTTAAATCGTTTACAAAATGCTGCGAGCTTCGATCCGATTCCACCTTCCGTCCCTCCAGAATCGCACATTATGTATGAGTGTGGAAAGGGGAGAAAAGTATTTTTTTTCTGTTGATTCTTCCCACCTGGTTGGGAGGGAAACGGGCGAAAGGCAACGAGAGGTTGAAAAGAGGGATTGAGGTTGGAAAAGTGGAGACTCAAGTACGCGAACGCGGTTGCTTACTACGGCTGCTGCATGGGAAGTATTAATAGACATGGTAGTTGTTTATGCTGTCTGTTTCTCAGTGGTGGGTAGAGCAATTGTAATAAGTACCGTTTTTGGTGGAGATAGGGCAAACGGATAATATTTCAACCTGGAGTCCATGTGCCTGTTTCTGTGTGAGCAAAACATTTTACAATCAATTGGAACATTCTTCTCAACTTTTTCCGATCAATTATGTTTTCTGGTAATTTTCACCATGGACTCAGTAGAAACAGAAACAACCAAACAGTACAATTTCAGCACAATCCTACACAATGACACACTGAAAAGAAGGACGTAGGAATTTTGCGCCCGAAAGTCATTCTCTCAGCAAACGATTACGATACGTGTTACCCTACTGTACCGAAATGTTCATCCTTGCTCAAAACTCATCATCTCGAAACGCCTACATACAGGCGCGTCCTTTGACATTTGTGAACGAACGTTCGACCCACGATACACTCAATCAGACATCGTTTCCATTCCCTTCAACAGCTTAACTTTCAGCCCACACACGCGCCCCCTTTTATTTTCAATTCCATCCGGACGATGTCTTGCACCCACGACTAAATTTAGCTTTCTATGAAAAAAAACCAACGGTCGGACGTCCTTTACGCATTGGCAGCAGAAGAAAAATCGCTGCCATGACGTCATTTTTCCTTCGTGTTTATAAATCCCACATTTGCATCGGCACTCTGCCGTATTGTATTGTATGACGTCAGCGTACCCGTGTCTAAACTGCTTTCTTCTTTCTTCTGTCTTTGATTGCAGCAATGGCAGAGATATGAGTGCCCAGGGGGGCTCCCTAGGGGCTCCAACATTGGGTGATCGTCGATCTCCTTACATTGGAGGCTATCCCGACTTGCAACAGCATCACCAGCAGGCGCAACAGCAACATCAGCAACAAAACTATCAACAGTTGCAGAATCCTCATCACGGTAAGAAGCCGTCGTGTTTTTGAAAGCGTGAAATGATAGCTTGTTTGTCTCTTTTCTTGATATCAATGCCTTCATCGTTGGTGACAAAGGAGCATTAATTAACGCAACAACAAAACATCTTCTCGTCCATCTTTCAGCAGACTATCATCGAGGAGTGCTACATCCGGAAGCTGCTGCTGGATATTTGGACGTGAAGCAGCAGCAGCAGCTCCAGAAAGGATACGCTAAGCAGGCCCAGCTACAGGCAGCCGCGGGGCAACATCAGCAACAACAGCGATCGGCAGCTGGTGCGTCAGCAGGTGGTAGAGCAGCTGCCGGTGCGCATCAACAGCAAGGTTTCAACAGTCAAAGTATGGTCGCAGCGGCCGGCGGGCAACAGGGCAACATGGACGTCGGCTACAATCCTCAGGTTTGTGTGCAACGTGTGCAACATGCAATCGAGTAATGCATCACACTAACTGTGTTGCCTTTTTTCTCTTCCTCAGATGAACAACATGGCAATGCATTCGCAGGCGTCGTGGAATCAGATGAACGGCATGAACCAAATGGGCGGCATGGGTGGCCAAATGAACGGCATGAACCAGATGGGCGGAGGAGGTGGTGGTGGTGGTGCTGGTGGTGGTGGCAGTGGTGGCGGTGGTGGCGGTGGTGCAGGTGTTGGTGGCATGGGACCAATGAGTCATATGGGTTCCGGAGCAGGCGTCAGTATGGGAGGTGGCGCGACCGGTGGCATGACCGGAATGGGCCAGATGGGCAGCGGCAGTGGTGGTGGAGTCACGGGTACCGGCGTGGGTGGCAATGTAGGAGCAGGAGGTGGCGGTGGATACGGTCGACATCATCAGCAGATGAACCCGATGGCTCAGATGATGAACATGGGCATGGGAATGGGTGGTAGCGGCGGTGGACAGATGGGCCCGGGCGGTGCGGCTGGTATGAACGGGATGGCGGCAGCGCAGATGGGAGGTATGAATCCGCTCAGTCAGATGAACCAGATGTCACCCATGTCGAAGATGCAGGGGATGGCGAATGGGTACCCGCAGCACCCGCGACGGATGGCTCCGTATCCAAATCCCCAAATGCAGATGGCCCAGAAGCGCTCGATGTACGGGATGGGTCAGGGGCAGGGTATGCCAGGTGCGGGTGGACCATTCCCACCGCATCAGGCAGCGGCGGCTGCGGCCGCAGCAGCAGCCGCCGGAGTTCCTTTACCGATGCAGGCCAGCGCTGGCTATGGCAGGCATCATGGACCGATGGGTCCCATGAGCTATCGTGGTGGACCTCCCATGATGCAGCAGCGTCAGAATACGCCACCGTACGGTGGACCTGGTGTCGGACCAGTTGGAGCACCTGGTGGCCCGGGACCACTGATGGGCCATCAGCAGCAGCACCAGCAGCAGCAACATCACCCACAGCATCAGCAGCACCAGCAGCAGACACAGCAGCAACAGCAACAGCAGCAGCAGCAGCAGCAGTATTACAACACGGGCTACCAGAACATGCAGGGCTACCAGCCGGACATTCGCATGAACTTCCAGCACAGTCCGGTACCGGGTAATCCTACGCCACCGCTAACGCCCGCCTCTTCCATGACGCCCTACATCAGCCCCAATCCGGACGTGAAGCCAAACAACCTACCGCAGAGTGAGTATTCGATCGTCCAACAAAGTGATTCTTCAATACTAACCGCATTGCCTTTACGTGTTTTTTTTTTGCCGTTTTGCCTCTCCCCAGAAGATGAAGAACTGCGGTTGACATTCCCGGTACGAGACGGTATACTGCTGCCGCCGTTCCGGCTCGAGCATAACCTCGCGGTCAGCAACCATGTGTTCCAGCTGAAGTCAACCGTCTACAACACGCTCATGTGCCGGCCGGATCTCGAGCTGCAGCTCAAGTGTTTCCACCACGAGGACCGACAGATGAACACGAACTGGCCGGCGAGCGTGCAGGTGTCCGCCAACTCGACACCACTCGAAATTGATCGAGGTGACAACAAGAACACGCACCGGCCGCTCTACCTAAAGCAGGTCTGCCAACCGGGCCGCAACACGATCCAAATCACCGTCAGCACCTGTTGCTGTGTAAGTGTTTCATTGCTTCAAATGACTGATCGGGAATCTTCTAACAGCTCCATTATGTCCCTATTTACAGTCACATCTGTTCGTGCTACAACTGGTACATCGACCATCGGTAAACCATGTGCTGCACACGCTGCTGAAGCGTAACCTACTGTCCGCTGAACAGGCGGTGGCCAAAATCAAGCGCACCTTTGCCGTCAGTCACGCAACGAACTCGAACCAACCGCTGGGTGGTGGCCCAGACAAAGATCCACTCGCTTCAGATGCATCGGCAACGTCTGCAAAAGTAAGTCCTAGACCAAGAGCTAAGGACCAACAACAACTTCGATCGTAGTGAGCCTTGCTAAACGTCTTTCTGTTCCCATCTCATTAGGTATCACTAAAGTGTACACTAACCTCCAAGCGGATAACGTTGCCAGCGCGTGGTCATGACTGTAAGCACATCCAGTGTTTCGATCTGGAGGCCTATCTGGCGTTGAACTGTGAGCGTGGCAACTGGCGGTGTCCAGTATGCAGGTAAGTGTTCACAGCATTTCTTTTTTCCAACAGTCAACTTTATACTTATTTTCCAACCAATCAACAGTAAACCGGCACTAACGGAAGGGCTCGAGATTGATCAGTACATGTGGGCGATACTGAACACGCTCAACTCCTCCAACACACCGAACGGCATGGACACGGAGGAGGTGATCATCGATGCGCAAGCAAACTGGCGAGCGGTCAAACCACCGGGCAGTGTCAATAATCCCAACATTGGAGGTAGTCTAAACCCTCAGCAAGCGTCGCAACAGCAGCAACAGCAGCAACATTCACAGCAACATCCACAGCAACAGCATCAACAACCACCGATGCAGCATCAACAGCAGCAACAGCAGCAACCTTCAGTACCATCAGAACCTAGTGGTGGTAATGGACGTGGCGCTGGCACACCCGGCCTACCCGTGATCAAACCAGATCCGGATGGAGGCGATGCCAAGCACTTCAACAAGGTGATGTCACCTGGATCCACCTCGCTCCCGACCTGGGACAACATGAATGCAATGAGCCCTTACATGAGTCCGGACATGAGCTCGATCGCTAGTGGTAGCATGATGGGATCCAAGTAAGTTTGACCACTGGAAAAGGTGTTTTTCTTTATGCATTCTGGTACTAATTCCTCTTGTTCTTCTGCTGCAGCTACAATCGAACACCACAGTACGATTCGTATGGCAATCCGATCATCAAACAGGAACCAGGCACTAACTCCGCAACAACCGGTGGTCCAGGAAGTGTGGGTAATAATGGCCCAGGAACTCCCGGTGGCGGCGGTGGTGGTGGTGGTGGTGAATTCCATGCCGGCAATCCACTGGCACATCTGAGCGACTCGGTCAATTCACTTGATCCACTGAATGCGATGGAGAAATCTTTGAACGATCAGGTAAGTATCGTGTGTTTCCTTTGCTGTGCGCCGAATAGGGGAATACAATGTGCCGTTTGTTGCTCCGTTTTCCAGATGCCACACACACCGCACACACCACACACACCGGGCGGTGGTAACTCGTCCGGACATCCGATGACACCTGGTGGACCGCCAAGCGTACCACCGGCAAATGACATCAACTCCTCCAACCCGCAACAACAGTCCACCGGCAGCAATGGCGGCAACTCGAATGGTCCCAACGGGCAACCGAACGGAAATAGCAGTAGTGTGAATGGTGGCGTCGGCAACATGAACCACAGTCCTGGCCATACCGGACACAACAACATGCAGCTACATTCACCTCAGCAGCAGCAACAGCAGCAGCATGCTAATCTTGGCCTTGGGCCCAACAACCCAGCGGCAAACATCATGAACTCACCGCAAAGTCTCATGAACTCACCGCAGAACATGATGAACTCGCCGCAGAGTATGATGCAGCAGCAGCAAAATCTCCTCTCACTCGGCTCGTTGATGGGCCAGCAGCAACAAAGCCATCAGAATGCACTGGCCGGTCTTACCGATGTCGATCTGCCGGCAGATCTCAACTTCGATCCGGCCGCCGTCATTGAGGGTGAAGGAGGCAACGATCTTAACGTAAGTCGCCCGGCTAAATGCACCAAAGTAGGCAAAACTGTCAATTCAGGCATTAATTTTGGGTTCTTTTCTTTATTGCCACTTCAAACAGCTACTACCGGACAACGGAATCGTCGATCCGATGGAATTGCTCTCCTATCTGGATCCGCCAGATCTGAACACGCCCCCGTCAAGCGGCTCCAGCAACAATGCCAATAGTGACGACATTTTGGCAGCACTGTTCGATTAAGTTCCCTTCTCCTTTAAGAAAAACACAACACACGAAGGACCATCACAACGTTTTAGAAATTGGAAATTAGGAATGGGCACAGAGATAAAGGAGAGAGAGAGAGAGAGAGAGAGAGAGAGAGAGAGAGAGTACGCAAAAGATGATCATGGGAACAGGACAGTGAGATAAGGAAACATAGAGTTAGCATAGTCGATAATTGAGTACAGATGGACGGGCATTTTCCGTAACCTATTTCTTACTGGCCACCACCATCACCACCACTAAAAAAAACATGTCTCTCTCTGTCTGT
>KB696630.1:0-11441 GCA_000349165.1 Anopheles christyi | reverse complement strand
CCCGTTCGGACTGTTTACCTCTGCCCCACTCCCACCATAGAAAACTAACCACATTAGTGGCTTAAGCAGGCCTTGACCCTTCGTGGGTTGTTGTGTCAACCAGCAAGAAGAGGAAGAAGAATTTAATTGAGTTAACTCTCTCTAACACACACATCAATGCAAACTGTTTATTTACACAGAATTAACACTGACAGCGGCAAAGATTTCTGCCCCGTAAATTGACAACCCAAACCCAAAACGATAAGCAAACGCGTGTGACGTGCTTGCTTAAGTAAATCTTAAACCATCTCCAAGTGAATCCGAAAAAAAGTGTTAGAGATTCCTACCAACAAAATTCACACACACACGCCATGGGGACGGTTCCATTCACAATTGTAGAGCACACACATTAATCATAACTCGGCTTAACCAACGCGTCAAGATGCCTATTGATTTTGACTTATATTTACAGACTCAACCCGCCGCAGGTGGTTCCCTCGATCGCTCCGGGCGTGCGGGGTGCTCTGTCTAAAACCGTTACCGGTAATAGATGGAATGGATGGATCTTCGAATGCCAACAACTCCTTCTTCTTCCTGTGCAGCTGACAGCCGCACCGTGCTGAAAGTGTGAGCAGGAACGAACGACTTCCCCTTAACCCTTAACCCCCGGCCCACTCCAGAGAAGCATTTCCGTGTTGGCCACGCGCAAACGTTGCTGTGTGGAGCGGTGTTTACGCATTTAACATGAAAACGATACCAAATATCGGTGAGCCTGTGTGTGTGTGTGTGGGTGTCTGCATTCGCTTGGCCCTTCCTAAAAAGTGCGAACCGAAATGAACACATAATGACTCAGTGTGCCTATCTTCTTATACGGTCGCGTTTCAGAGATGCAGACGCTCTCCCTAATGACGTCGCCTGTTAGGCAGGAAACATCCGATTGTTTGCGTGGAGCTACATTTAGCGCGCAATTAAATGGCTGTAATCACTTTGAAGTGTTAGGCACAGGGTTTATGTGTTTGATTTTACCCCTGCGGGTGGATTTTTGATGACTAAATTTAGACTAATTCGCACCGTCGAGGATGAGTTTTGTTAGAATGCTGTGTTCTCGTGGGAGATGTTATGGGATGTAGGCTGATGGTAAGAGGAAGCATATACTTTGGTATTTAATAATGATATAAAGAATTAAATTTTGTATGTAAATAATTGAACCTACTTACATATACTTAGCTATTATAAGAACCTACATTACATTAAATTTAAAACAGACAATTATTTTATGGTACAAAAATGAAAAAAATAATATTTTTTTTTCATTGTTCGTCGTTGCTATTGCGGACGGAAAATATTTATCTAGACTATTTGAGTTGAATTGGTTTCTACTTCAATTTGCAAAATTAGACAAGCAAGGGGAGCTTATAATTTTAAAACAAAAAACATAAGTTTAATGGACTCATATGGACGTTAGGGTAACCGTAACGGCAACATACTAAGCCGAATATTACTTGTTTCCTATCTAGACCACCTCACGTAGGATATATTTACAACATTAGTTCTTAAGTCTTAATCGTGACAAGAAAATGAAGTAAACCGTTTCACAAAACTTCAGGTTAATTTTTTTTTTCGTTATATAATTGTATGGAACAATTGTAACTGACTAAATTGAACCAGCAATATTTAATAATCACTTTGCAATAACGAAATTTGACTGTTATAAAATAATTAAATAATAGTACACAATCCTCTTATCAAATCCAAAGATATTGGTTGTTGTCAGCTGGATTCTTCTTCCGTAATACATACCTTATTGCGTCATCAAACAGCTTAATAGTATTAAACTTATCTACAATAAGCGACAAACGCAAGGCCCTAGTATGCATGTATGAGCTTATTCGCACAAACACCCGATTCTTACCTAAATCTCTACTTAACACAAACACACCTCTAACTCGATTCACACCAAAAATTCGCCCAACCTGCCGTGAAAATTCCCAACAGAACGATCCATCGTTCTGTATTGCTCGATTTCCCACCCTCGGAACAAGGCTTTCGACACGCACACCTCACCAGACCGCTATTCGATATGCTCCCAAATCGAGTGCTGCGCGTGTGTTTGTATGCCCATGTGTTCGACCTTTTCCCGGTTCCAGAATCCCCTAACACGATGCGTAAGTCGGTATCGATAAAGAGAAAATGCCGAACAGCAGTTGGCAAGCACACGTAGCGACACACAAGCACACATTGTTTTCATGGCGTCGGAGTGTGGTAGGCAGAACGGTATTAGATTAACATAAATTTTACTTGCCCTCCTCGCACCATCAACAACCCTTTTTCGCTTGCCAACCCGATCCTGACTGGGGGCCACTTTTTACGCTATCGCGATTGCACTTCGAAAGCAATAAAGCTTTCCACCTAATGGATCACATGTGCATCGTTTTCCGGGCAAAAGGTGCGTTATGTATCTCCCATTTTCATTCCTCTGTGTGTGTGTGTGTGTTTGTGTCTGCTTAAATCTCTTCTCCCATTTGGCTACCGATCTGTTTTTCCCCCATTTGTACGAACCATTCGATATCGTGTTTGGAAAACAGCGACAGATAGCGAATCTTACTTTCTGGCATGACATCATTCAGGGATCGAGATTTGAAATGAAACAATGAAAGACGTAACCGAAAGGGACTCGTAAATCCGTGCCTTGTGTTTGGCACAAATTTTCCCATCGAGTGTTCATTAAGTATTTAGTGTGCGTGTGACCCTTGGATTAAAAAAACGGTTTGTAGATTGCTTCAGCTATATACCAATATTTGCACGCAATACAGAGTCAAATATTCATTTTATTGTGTAAAGTATTGATTGTACCATAACGAACAAAACATTCTAAAATTCGTCTTTCGTCGATCGAAAGCAACTCGTTCCACTGGCACAGCAGTTCAGATGGTGTAAGCTTTCGAATAAGCTTGTTGCCGATAGCGCTAAACATAGAACAACAAAGTAGGCGGAAGAGGTGAGAAAGGGTAGTTTTTCAATCACACCTTGCGCACAACAACAAAGCAAACAATTTGAAAAAAAAGAACAAATTCAGTGCTGTGCAAAGACTTCATTTAAAATTGTGTGAAAACCTAGTTCCGTGTCATTTACACAGCATCGTTTGGTTGCATCAGTACAGTGCCCGGTGCGTCCGATGGAAGTTTGCTATTTTTAGATGCATTTGCACAATCGCTGGTCATAGACACACACACACTGCGTTATTTGTATGCGTATGCGTTTGTTTTGTAGAGCAAGCGGCAATTTTTTCGCGCGTAACGCGAATGGGAGCTGCTAAAGAATACACCACAACAATGCACGGTTGGTCCCGTCTGTGGGGGCACGTGGTCGGAAACGAGGACTCTTTCACGGGCCATCGTAATGCTGACCTTGTGGGATTGCGGGTTTGAAGCCGCACACGTTTTAGTAGATGGCGTCAAACGGTAAAGTTCACGCATACGTGCTGTTCCAGAATTCCAACGGTGGGGAAAACAGGTCAGCGAGTTTGAAGTGGAAGGGATAAAAATAAACACACACACACACACACACATACATACACTGGATCGTACCACGGGCGGAACACTAAATATGGCTCTTGTCTGCAAGGGGATTTATTTTTGTGATATTTGCGAGTCGATTGGACGGGATGGAAATTGGCAATTTCCACCTGTTTCAATAGAAGTTTGATCACAAACAAATTCGCAAGCCACATGAAACAATAGCCGTTTACTTGCTCTATGTAAAAAACAGCTAGAGTACCGCATGACGCATATCAGGAAGCTCATTGTCGTAACGCACCACATGCCACAACCTAGTACATTTTGACTCTATAGGAAACTTTGAACTCATCAAGGACTTTGCTGATTGAAATTCCTCAGTTATGGACCATTTGGTCAATTAATTTCACTCAATTCGATGAAATGGCGTGTTTCACTAAGAACACTGAGCTCACAACGGCTACTCAAACGACGCACAGGCAATCACTTTATAATTCGGTTGCAACTTCCATTAAATCACTTCTAACAATTAGCTTCGTTTCAGCACCACCACGTCATCAACCACAAACTGTAACAATCTGTGGCCATCGTTTCGTTGTCCTTACGCCCAATGTCTAGCACTAGCAGGTTGGAAAACCTTCGAACCACCCGATCGGGACCGCGGTCAACAGGTTGACTGACGGATAGTGATCGGCTGATGCTACCGTACTGGACCGAAATACCTGGAGACCATATGCCGATACAGTAACCGATTACAGTGTGAAAATGTAATTTACCGACCTAACCAGCGAGAAACGCCAATCGGGTTTAATTAGATTAGCTGTAGTGCCCTACCGAACAGGCGAGAGGCCGCAGATGTGGTACGTGTGTAGTGTTTGTTTTTATGCTGTCAGTAGAGCAGAAAGTTGCAGCAATCAGAACCTGAAAGGTGTGAAAACCTTGTGACGAAGCGGCGATATTCCAATGGAAAAAATAATGTGGTACGGGGTTTGAATTCAAATGCCCGTGTAAGGGGTATACTGTGACAAAATGTTAAGATTATTAGTTTTTTTTTTTAATTTCAGTTATCTATTTTGATTATTATTACCGTTAGCATTAACCAATAATTTCCCTCCACACCGAAACGTGGTTAAGTTTAAATCCGTTGCTATCTTTTTCAAAGCAACGCCTTTTTATTCAAACTGCTCGATCTGCACAATTGTTATGCCATTCGAGCAAATGTGCTCGAGTATGCTGCACTGGGTAAAAATAAAAACGAATTGGACAAAACCTGGCAGCCATGAACAAATATGTTACATCAAAACACAACAAATCGCTGTCATGCAAGAGAGAGCCCGCGCTTGGCCCTGGACACTTTTTGTAAACACCATTTTGTGCGTCCGTTTTACTTTCGTGAACCAATTGAACTGCACATTAAGTTCACGATGGAACTCATAAATCCCGGTCCATCGTCTCACCAGACAAGTGTAGCAGATAAAATACGCTCTAAAGATGCTGCCAGGCGGTTCAAGTACGGTTCACCGAAGCTGGTGGATCTGATGCGCGAGGTAATGTTATCAGTGCTATTTGGGCTAATCAACTAGTCGCCAATGCGATGTTTCGTAACCGATGCAAATTATATTGTAGAAGTGCCGCATTCGCATCAAGGAAGCACGTAACGATCAGTTTCTGAAAAAGCGAAACATCCTGCAGGAGGAGAAGTCTTTCCTGGCGTCGATTGTTCGTGAGGAACTATCGGAACTCGAGCAGGACATTGCACTGCAGGAGCTGATCTATAAGGAACTAATGGAGGATGCAGAACAGTGGCTGTTTTACGAGCAGGCGGAAAATTATCTCATCGATACATACGATACGGATGCTGTATTTTGTCCCATTTGTGAGCATAGTGTTCTACAGCTTGATAGCGTGGAGAATCTGCTCAATTGTTCCTGCGGTGTTCGGCTGCGGTACGATGGATCGATGAAGGATTTTACTAAGCTTGTAACGGAAACTATCGCTCAGCATGCGGTACGTTGTGCGAGCAATTTGCAGTTTTTCACTGAACCTATCGTGGATGTTGATTTCGTGCAGCTGAATGCGTTTTGTCTCGGCTGTGACTATTATCGTGAGCTAACGAGTTAGAGGCAAACTAGCGAAGGAGTTTTGTTTTGTTTTTTATCATTACTTTTGTATCACTATTTGCTTTTTAAATTGTGTTGTCTATAAGTTTGCATAATAATCAGATTTTTTGTATTACTGTGACCCTTCCTCAAATCAGTGTTTAGGGAAACCAACTTGTACAATAAACGTTTGTTCGCTTTTTGAAAATGTTGTAATTGGTTGCCGTGTTGTGGTATTCTGCACGTCTTCTATTTACTCGATGCTATGTTCTAGCTTCAATAAGTTTGTTATATGTTTTGATAAGCAAATTCAACGATGAAATTGTATAATAAAATCCATTTTCCCTACATAATCCTACGAAAAATACATTTATTCAAATGCATCACCTTTAACCAGTCACCCTTTACTATCAGCTTAATATTGTGCTGAAAGGTTCCATATTTTTTCTGCATGTTACAACAGCTGTTAACTTTAAGATAAGGTAATTTTACGATAATTCGTTTCATAAAGTGTCATTCCATTTCAGCCAATGTCCGCACGAGCGACGTGTGTGCCACACCGCAAGGCACCGTACGTCACCGCAAGGAATGTTTGACAGCTGGTCTGTGTGCGAAAGCACAACCAAAACACACATACCCACAGCGCAAGAAAGGCGAAAATTAGTCGACACTGCTCCTATCCTGACCAACAACAACGCAGCTTAGCATCGTCCTCAACCGAAACAGCAGCATACATGCAACATACAACGCATCTTCTTATGTTGCTGCGGTGGCCACGCTGGTTCCATTTCACTTAGTGCGGTCGTATCGTTCGGGGTTGGATCGTGCTGCCTCTCTCCGTGCTCCATCGGTTACGCCACTCGCGTTCACTGCAAACCTTCCCCCTATTGTACTCCCTTACTCCCTTGTAGGGGTTGCGGGACCCAGAACGAGAAGATCACCTCGATTCCGCGATCTTTTACTCCCGTGTGGCAGTGGTTAAGGTTATCGTCGGGTTATGTTGTTGTGGTCGTCGTCATCTTTACCAACCGAAAGTGTGTGCCTGTTGCGTCCGGAAGAGATCATATAAACGACGAAAGTGTAGAACGCGGATCGGTCATTTTCCGTACGACGCGGAAACGGTGCAGGAAAATACACACTTCCTTCACTCCAAACGTGCCTCACAGCAGCAAACGAGAGTGAAACGAACGAAACGATAAAGAATGTAATCGAATGTTCCACGCGAATGTTTGGTATCGCGCTGCTGCGGCTTTTACTGCTATCTCGCCCTCCGTCATCGGAGTCGTCATTGACGAGTGGTAACAAAACCGGGCCTCTTGGAAGAACATCGAACAGCTTCTGTTTCGAACGGTGCTGCCACTCTCTGTGAAGTTTCCATAGGCCACAACCATTCGAAGCGCATCCGGGCAGTAGGCTCTGTACTTTAAGGCAACTTCTGGCATGCCGTACAGGAAGTAGTAAGCAGATTCCCAATTGTCTTATACCGTGCATTCGCTTGTGTGTGTGTATGTATGGATGTGTATGTGTGTTGTGCAGTGTGGCCAGAGCAAAGAGATAGCGGTCACACGCGACCAACGGCGCACAGAGTATTTGCGGACGCGCACCGAGATTAGCTAGTTTATTATCACCGCTGCCTCGTCAGGATGGCCGAATGGAGAAAGTCGTTCGGTTATATTACTGGCATTTTGGCGTGCATGTGTACGCGCTAGACCTTCTAAGCAGTAGACAACGCTGAAGCGAAGAACAATCCTTCGGAAGGAGTCTGCGGGAAACATTCCCATCGAATGGGAACCACTATCAGTGCAATTAATCTGTGATAAAGTGTGAAAATACCTGGACTGCAACCACACAGCCTACCAATCATCCTGCTTTTTTTATTTTCACTCTATCAGTGAGTGTGGTGGTGTTTTATTTCTTAGTGCACATGAAATTTGATCATCAATTTCGAAGTAGCAGTTTGTTTTGCTTTTGATTTGCGTTTCATCAATGTCGTCATCAAAGTAGCAGTTGTGAGAGTGTTCGTGTCCGTGACCGTGAACCTTCTCGTAACGTGTGTATGTGTGTGTATAGGAGTGTGTTGGTAAAATTGTTTTGATTTTAACAAAGCTCAGTGTAATACGATTTCTGTCACAAATCCGGGTCTACCGTCGTTGGTGTCATTGTATGTGTGTTTGTGTGTGTGGTATTCTAACGACATTTGTGCGCTTACAAATTTCGCTTTGAAATGACGCCCGGACCTACCACTAAGATGGATCGATCGATGTTAGCGGGTGGAGGCGGTGGATCGACCACCGGCACCGAGGAACGTAAACGATGCGGAGAGACGATCCACTCGGGCCAATTTATGGTGTCACATTTCGAAACGGAAGGTGCCGAAGACGATGATGACGATCTGGGAATGCAGATGGAGGAGGTGAAACCGGCGGATCTCATATCAGCCGACACTGCCGGCGTAATACGACCGGTGTCCGCGTCGGGTGGCTTGTCGGATGTGGCCTCTGTTACCAGTGGTGCTGGTGCGCTCGTACCGCTGGCCAATATCTGTTCGGCCGAACCCCAGAATCAGCTGGCCCGGTACGTGCCGAGGCATGCCGGGAATCGGTCTACGGTATCGCAGGTCGAGATCGATACGGACCTTTCAACTGTTTTCAATACGCTCAACGTGACGTACACGTAAGTTTCTTCGAATTGTTAACGACAGGTTACGTTTTCAAATTTCTTAGTTCCTAGTTATAAAGCAAAGGTCCATGCATCCGACCAGGAATCTTCCACCTTGCTGTCAGGGATAGTAAGAAACCGGCTGATAAGCGAACGATTAGACAAAACGATAGAAACCAGACGAATAGCGCCCTTCGGAAACGATTGGAGTTGAATTGTAGGGGCTTATCAGAAGGCTACACAAGGTTCCAGCACACAGAGCAAAATGTTTCTCTCAACAAGTGCGTGCGTGTGTGCGTTATGGTTGGTGCACCAAGGGGCATAACTTCCACACCCATTCGTTCATCATTCTCCCAAACAAAGACCGATCGCGGTCGTTCGATTAGAATGAGGTAAAGCACTAGCGTCGCATATTGCCGCTCAGGGGAAGCGAATATAATAAGACGATTTCTGCGGTGACCGCTGTGTTCCATAAGAGAGCAATTGCTATTTCCAAGCTAATCGCATCTTTAATCGAGTGCTTATTGTTTTCATACATGCATGACACTTGTTTAAACCATCCTAGACGTTAGAGGTCGCTCTGTAGGGCAAACCAGAAACATAAACATAAAAACTAATGCGACAATGCTTCGATGTGCTTCCAGTATATATTTCCTTTTTACTCAGTTGTTTAGAAACTTAGGATTTACATACTCCGAGAATTTGCTGCCATTCTACATTGAAAAATGTCTGAAAACCTTTAAATAATCCTGCTCTTCTGTTTTAATATGATAACACATTTAATTTAGTAGCTTAAAACACTAACTTCAATGTATTCTACCACCAACGAAAAACATTGAATTCAAAACAGACTAACTATGCAACAGATGTGTTCGTTTGTATTCGTCTCAACGGTCTCTACACCCACCGGTCATCATGATAAGAGAGGTGGGAATCCTCCCTATTTCCACAAACAACTCGATTCTTCTTCTCGCTTGGTTTACCCGTTTTAACGAGGCAAAATATAATTGAATCGTGGGACTGCTACAGAGTCCACATCGATGGACCTACTTGTGCGTGTGGTTGAAGAGAGCGCCACGGTTTGCACACTCAGCTGATAACCTTTTTTCCACCCCGGACAATACAGAGTGTAATGGAGGGTAATACTGTAGATGCAAACAGTTGGTACCATGTGCTTTCCCGCGCTAAGGAACCGCCTGTGTCTGTTGGCCAGCCAGAAAGCGCACAGCATCTGAGCCTATCTCGTGGTTCGGGTTTGATGGGCCTGTCTCGGTTCGCTTCTGAGCATGGGAAGAAGCGCTCAAGACATCACATATATTTATAACACACCAACACAGGTGGCCTGAGACCCGGCGTCTACAGACGGCTTTGGCCTCTACACTACAACCTTCCATCACAGCTGATGCTGACGATGGGCCAGAATTCGGATCATTGCCGCCGCCGCATAATCACCCAGCTGGTGCGTGTCATTGCATCATCGGCGTGCAAGCGAACAAGACAGAGGCGAAAGCAAAAAAGGACGCTTATCATGGACTTTAACCTTCATCGCTGGTCGAAAGCACTACCTTAGCCTATCGGAACGGGGCTGTCTTTTCGCAATTAAGAGCAAGAACGTTTAACGCCAAACCCGGGGGAATGGAGGTGGTTAACGCACGCGCCGAGCATGTTTTTAGAAAACAAATAGTGGATGGTTCATTATCCTTGAGCAAAATCATAAATGTGTATCATTGAGATAAGGAATGAGACACACAGATTAAGCCTAGTGTAAGTGCTTAGAATTTCACCACTATTTCACAAGCAAGCCACACACCTAAACCTTTTTTTTTAAACCATAATTGCGCAACAACAGCGGCAGCTCTAAAAATTAACCGGATTCAACTGGATGCGCAATGTGCGCGCTCTGTTGCTACTACGCCACACCTCCAGTGACATTTGCAAGTGCGCGCGAAAATATACGGCCACTGTACGCAGCATCACCCCCATCATACGTCACGTCACCGAAGCAATAAAGATGTGTCTACAAACGTATTTTTAGGGCCCATTGGCGGGACGCACATATGTAGAGTTCTGGCCTGTGCTGATTAGAGCTGCACGTTTAGCGCGGTTTATTTGCACGAACAAACATTACATTCGCGGCCATTGTGTGTTACTTGCAGCTTTACCAGGCCGCTCACGGGGTGGGAAAGCATTGTACTTCCCTACAATGACTTAGACAACGGCAGGGTTTTAACTTCTTTATGCACGGCATAGATACGTGAGCCAATTGGGGGAATTCTACCTATGTCTAATGTTTTTCTCAATGTTTTAACCACTTTTTCAAAAGTGTTTCTTTGTGCGTTTGCACCGTCCTCCGTCGTATATGTTTGCCCAATGATTACATTTGTTTGTGTATGACTCGTTGAAGTGATGGAGATTTTATTTTTAGCGTCACTTCGCGTCACTTTCCTCTCACATTGGATATGGTTGGGCAAGGCAGTTTTTTTTTTCTCCTTTCGTTCCGTCGCCAGCGTAACCAAACAACAGTACCGGCCTGTTTATATCGATTGAAAAGCCGGTACAAAGCGGTTCAACGGATGTTATGTGTAGCAATGACAAAAGCTTAATGTAAGTTTTAAAAAAAACATGCATGGAAGCAATGACATAAAGAAGGCACGGCGCGGAAAATAATGTATGGGTTCATAGGGGAAGTATGCACTCCTGGGGCAAGCAAGTTTGGGCGAAAAATAAATACTAATCCTTTAAGAGGGAATCACAATAAGGTAATTCTGTGAGTTTGATTATTGTACATGCAAAAAAAAAACGCAAAACAAAAATTAAATAAAATGTTCACTGGCTTCAACAGTATTTGATGTAATGTTTGGCACTCGGCTTAAAACTGCCAAAAAAAATCTCACGCTATAATTTTGCCTTGCATTCACCGATCTGTAAACTTTGAAAGACTTCGAGGTGGTTATTGGCGGAGTTAAATTAGTTTATCTATTGGGTTGCACATTTCCCCTCTGTTGTGGGTCTATTTTTTCCCCCAGCAAAGGGTGTATTCTGCTCCGAGCAGAAAAAAAGATCTGTTAAAATTGAACTTTTTATTATATGATAATTGTTGATGTTTGTAGAAACCCAAAATAACCATGTTAATTGATAAAACCAACCATTTCTTGCTAAATTTATTTAAAAAGAATAAAAATTTCCTTAA
>KB696629.1:0-12594 GCA_000349165.1 Anopheles christyi | reverse complement strand
GGAAAACCTCGTTCGGTGGCTGGCGAAGCGCTTAAACCGAGAGCAAAGGAAAATGCGGTTGCCTATTGTACGGTTAGACCGTTTTTCACCAGCAGCAGCCTGTTCAGTCGAGAATTGTTGTCGTTCGAGACGGGAAGAACATAGTAGTGAGTAACGGAGAGAAAGTGTGTGTGTGTGTGTGTGTGTGTGTGTGTGTGTGTGTGTGTGTCGAGTCCCGGCTCTATAGGCACTTACGGGTTAACTGTTTCATTCCTTTTTTTTTGTTGGTGTCAATTTGTTCAAGTTTGTTGGTGACTATCATCCAACGAGAAACCCTTCCTTCGGGAACACCCTCGTCAGCCGCACACATACGGTTTCGTGTGCTGCAAAGTGGCAATGTCGTGGCGTGATACGGATTGTGCTGAGACAAAGCAAAAATATGGTGCATTAATATCTTGCTTACACCACACGATGGGTGTGCTGGGGCGTTCGGGTTCAAAAGAATTAACACGCGGTGTCGATAAGAGAAGGTCTGCGGAACACATAGCCGGCCATAACACACACGCTGTGCTGTGCTAGTGGATTAAGTGGGTTTACTGGATCATTGGCAGCATAGAGAAAAAGAGAGAAAACACACACTCACTCACCAGTAAATCATTTAATCGTAGTTGGCATTGTGTCCTCGTCATAGTGCTCGCAACCCTTTTCTTCGTACAGCACACAGTCTTTCACAGTCACAGTGCCGGACGGTTCGGTTTGTGCACGAATGGTGAAAAGTGAGTCGAAAAATCGTCCCCATCATTAAAGTTTGATTCCGTCGGTCGGTGAGCGGCCACCGTGGTCCAGGTTCACGCTGTTGCATCCAGTGTGTGCGGGTGTGTGTGCGTCGTCCTCCCGGTACAACGTTATGAAAAGTGCGCATAAGTGTAAAATCGGAGGGTGTGGGTCGCATGGTAAAAACCGTTCCTTTGTATGGCTTTGCGTTTGGAGTCAGTGTTTGCTTGGGACCGCTGAAAAAACGGACCCGTCGTTTGCTCGAATCGAAAGAAGTTTTCATTGGTGAGTTGAGGTGAACAATTGTGGTTCTTTGGAGGAATGGGAAAATGGGGTAAGTCCTGCCACCCAAAGGTAGGAAGTTGAGAATCATTACGATGGGAATATATACCATTTTTTGGTTGGGAAAGGCGCAGGCAATAGCTTCTGCTGCTTCGGTGTTCTCGGTGTATCTATGATGGTATTATTCGGCAAAAGCAAATCATAAATATCTGAGAATAAAAAAAATAAATTTATTAGTGTTAAAACTCTAAACCCTTTGCTACAATACCATTTCAACATTCGAGAGGTAATGGTACAAAAACGTTTCTTTTTGGTAGGGTTGTTCAAAAATGATCCTTTATAAACCCCAAATTAAATTCATAAGCTAATCTTCACTTAGTCAGGCTCCTCGACCATTTCATGAAAACTCGTTTCGATTTCCCATTTCGTAGTTTTATCTTAATTTACTTCAATTTTGCTCGATCTGCCGTACAGTTAAAGGGCTGGAAAGAAAAGCGTTCGCAAGGTTTTCCAAGGCGTGTAGAAAAGACTCCAGTGTGTGGTACAAGAAAAACGTGTTTCAGAATCCTGAGAGAATCAAAGAGAGAGCCAAAGTAGGCAGAGCGAATGAGATAAGAAATCGTAGAGAGAGCGAGAGACACAAAAAATGTGTTGCGTATGTGTGAGTGCGTGCGTGCGTGTGTGTGTGTGAGCTGGGAAAAGAAGGAAAAATTAATGAGCGTTCCCGGTGGTGGTGGTGGTGGTGGTGCGTGTGTTGGTGTACAATTAGTGCACCAAAAAAAATCGGGAAAACGGACCAGTTTTCAGTCACCGCCATAGCTTTATAACAATTGTACGGCTTTAACCTGGTGAAGCAAGGCTTTGCTTTCCTTTTTTATTTCGCTAGGAAAATGAAAGAGTTCTGAAATGCTCGATGGATCGGTGCTCTCGAGTGGTGCCCTTAAATATGAATGAAATAATTGACGGCATACTTCCTCGGTGACTTGCATCGAACTCCCTAGCGGATCGGTTACCCCATCATCATTGGTGTTGGTTGGACGAAACAATGCGTTCACCTCATCGTAACCCCCATCAACATTCCATTGCAGGCAAGCTTCTGCTGGATGTGTTGTTCAAGAATGGGCTGACTTTGCTGCCCCTTCTTCCTCTTTTATGTTTCCCAACATCCACCATGTGCCACGCGATTACGCGATGTGGAAGATTTGGTGGTGCGGATGGTGCGAAAATTTATCTGCGCTCATCAATCTCTATGCTCGTGATTAATATCCTACTAGGTTTTGCTTCGCCCTCCCGTTTTGCCTCGTCACTTCCCACCCAAGAGCTTCAAGTTCGGCATCGCTACGTACCATCCCGTAAAAGGAAGTTCATTGGTTTCGTGTGTTCAGGAGGGCGAAAGACGCTTTCGTTGTATCAAGCTTGTTTTCCTACCAGCAAACGTTAGTGTTAGTGGCAGGTTGAATGTAAGGAAAGCCACCGGGGATGATAAGAGCAACGATCATTCTCATTGGATGAATTAGATTAGATTTCAAGTGTTGGGTGAAACTATTAGCTTCGCTGGAAGTGGATCTGACAGAGGCGTAAGTCTTTGTGGGTGATCTGACATGAAACAAAAGCAAAACTAATTGTTTTCCTTCCAGATAGTTTTGTGCAACATTTTTTTTCAAGTATGTTTTTTTATTTATTTGTAAAATCATATCTCAACTGAGTCAATTGTGTGCCCTTTTCAAACCAGTTTTTTCAACAATTACCTCTAAATCGTTCAATCGATCACCATCGAGACCGTTTTATTTGCAACAAAGGCGGGAAAGTCCCCTTTTTGGATTGCATTTTGCGAGTGGTAAATTTCCCTTCAAATTTGTCAACCTTCTCACTCGCGCACGCTGCTCGAACAACACAGACGCCTTCCTCTTCATCGCCTCTTTCGCAATAGGCCTTTTGACAGGTGGGCTCTAAAGCTGGTCTATGCAAATCGAAACTTCCGTACCAATTGTACCACCTGTGTCGATGGCAATATTACCCTCAGACTCTGTACAATCTCAATCTTTCCTTTAAATGGGGGACCATTTTGTGTGTGACTGCGTCCAATGGCTCTTTCATCGTGTGACGTCAAACGCGACGGGATAGTGTTCACGAAAAAGAAGGGTAGGGAGTTGAAGGACAATGAGAAAAATAAAAACCCACCCGTTGGGGATGTACTCTAACGTTCACAGAAGGGCTTGTTTGACCAAACAGTGAAGCCCTAAACCCCTCTCACCGATGTAGTTTCTACTCCTTTATAACTCCTGTTCCGGGGGCCCATACCTTGTCTGGCCACCCTCCCTGCGGGCGTTTGTCCTCGTGTTGCTGCTGCTGTTGCAAAGAAGCACATAAAAAGGCTTAAGGCAGCGGCAGCCTCACTGCATTGTCGTCGTCAGTGTAAAGCATGTCAGCATGACGTGTACTTCCCATGTTCGAGGACTACTTCTTCACCCTGGTACTCTAGTAGGAGGTGCTGCTGCTCCCCCCCCCCTCCCAACCCCTTTTCACCGAATGGTGGATGCTGCTGGTGGGGTGCTCAAGCAAAACAGCTAAGCAAACAAGAAACCTGAACGCTCCACTAAACCCCGAGGCAGGAAAGCGCTGTACAAATATCGACCAGCTGTGGGTATATTTTTCATTCTTCGGTCAAAATGTGCCCGTGCAGCCGAGAGTGCATACATATAAATGGGAATGTCCGTATCGCCGGGTTCGCAACCAAAAACCTGCATTCTTTGTGCCAACCGGGCGATTGTGTGCCAAAATAAAAATTAAAAGCAACCTCCTTCCCCCTCCCCTGTCTGCAAACCATAAACCTTCCAGGGTTGAGCCGGCCAGGGGAGCTGGTGCTTCTTGCGTTTAAGGGGATTGTTTTTGGAAAGGGAGACAGTTTCCTTTTGGCTAACACACACACACACACACACACACACACACACACACACACACACACACACACAAGAAAAAGGGATATATTTTTTGGATCAAAAAATACACTCGTCCACATACACATTTTGCATGGTGCGCAAGCAGTACACGGTTTCTGCCTGCTGTTTTATTGTTTTCGTTCATCGAATGTCGCCCTGATTGCTGCCGCGAATTTCCCCATGCTTGGCGACCTATTTTGCATATCTGCCTGCACTCATCCACGGCAACTCTTGTGCGGCAAGACAACAACGAAAAAAAAAAGAAACAAAGGGGATACAATAATTTACATATCGTCAGACTCTGTAGCCCGCTAAACCTTTGCCAAAGACGGCCAAAAAGTGCAATTGTTGGCATTCGGATGCGTTTTTTCGCCGTTTCGGCATGTGCTTTTGGTGTGTGTGTGTCTGGACATCGTAGCTTTTACAATGGCTGCACTCACCTCAGCTTGCTTGATCTTCTTCGAGTTGTTTGTGAGTTTGTGTACGAGTGTGTTTTAAAAGGAGGAAGGGGATTTTTTCGTTCCTTTCCATGGTAAAAGTTGGCAACCATCATGAAAATGGATTGATGCTAGTGTGTGCCATGTGCAAACTAGTTTTTGCGATTGAAAATTGACGGATGCACAAGTAATATTTGGCTTTTTTTTTTTGGAGGGTAGCTTTGTTGTGGTTTATTGAGTTTAAAATTTGTATGAAAAAAAAAGATTGCTATCAACAAAATGGGGTATGTTTTTTGTCCGACCGTCCATGAACCGCAATTCATAAGCGGCACTGATCGAAACTTTATTGCTGACGGCAATAAACTTTATTTTATTTGTGCACAGTGCTTCTAGTACTTCTCCACTGCTCCCTACCGCACACAGTTAGACACGCTATCGTAAAATAATATTTATGAATTATATTGGTTTTATGACGTTTTACAATGTCTTGAAATAAATTTTCCGTTTATCGCTTTAGCTATCTCTTTTTTTTGTTGTCTCGTCTCGATAGTTGCACGACAGGAGAAGCTTCGGTGGGGATGTTTCTTTTTATTTGAAATGGAGGAATGGTTCATGGAAAATGTGTCACTTTTGATCAGCTTAAACTTCTATTGGGTTAAAAAGGCGTAAAAAGAAGAAAAAAACGCCAACAGTTTAAAAGTTTTGTCGAACCAAATCAACTGGGTAAGCGCAGATGAAACGTCAAACGCTAAAAACGTTTCACGTGGTGTGTTGCACGACTAGCTTGTACTACACACTTTACAGTCAAGGAGCTTTTCCTCTCAATGAGTGAATAGCAATAAACAAAAGAGCATTTTCCTTGTTTTCCATTCTCTCCCTCCCACAATGATCAGAAAACATGTAACAAACTTCCTTAACCTTTTCACCCATACGGCAGCGATGCTACAATTTCTCCATAAAAGAGTGTTGCAGTAACGACTGTTGTTTCTCTTTCGCTTTTTTGTTTTGAAGGGTTGGTCTATCCTTTTGTACTGGAGGATTGGAAAAGCAGGTCTCTTTCTGCTTTTGCTTTTCCATTTTCCTACCGATTGAAATTCGTTTACGATAACGTTTTGGAAGTATATTGTCCTGCGCCAGTAAACACATCAAGGCACATCAGCAGCAGTAGCCGCGATAAAACATGAATTCTGTCGGGAAATGAGAGAACTCAAAATGAGAAAATTTTGTTTGGATCGGAGAGGAGGTTAGCTGGTAGCGTTCGGATAACGGTAATGGTTGTGGGAACAAAAGTTTCCAAAAGTAGCTCGAAGCTCCTTTTAACTTATTAACCTAACCTATCAATTAAAAGTTAGCAAAAGAATTATTTTAAATTCGTAGTATTCTACAAAGAAATCCACAAAACACTTGTGTAGTGTGAAAACTATTCAATATCGTGGACGGTGACACTTATTTATGGTCAGTCACGAACAAATTTGTATGGGAATTCCCCCCCTCTAGCCTAAAGCACCGATCGAATCGAGCCTAGGTGATTCAATCCACCCAAAGACATTTCTTGTGTAGCGAACACGTCCTCTAGCAATAAACGTTTCGAAATGAACTACTTGGAATGAGTGCGATAAAAAAGCTCATTCGGTTGTTTTAGTATGAGCAAAGGTAATTGATCTCCTGGCATGTAAAAGATCATATTGGCATCGAGAAAAAAAAAAACAAAAACAAAACATTCGACATGTCTGGTTAAAACGGAAAGTCAAATTCAAGCAGCGTTTCAGAGTTGTAAGAATCACCAAAAGCAAACACGAAGAGCTTCGATTAGGAGAGCTTTGCGCGGTGTCGTCTACCATTGTGAAGCGAAAACACACCACCTTAGATGGCAGCCATGATTGGGGGAGGGAGGAGGGCACGTGCTCTGTCGAAAATATCGAATTTTCTCATTTTCCACCAATCAATCGGGCCGACCTCACGAGACGAATGAGTTGGCCTTATGGTGAACCTTTTCTTTGCCCTTTTTGAGAAATCCCCATCGCATACACCTCTCCATCCCTCATCCTCCTGTAGCAAGTGAGTTTTGTGTTTTTCTTCCTCTGGCGTGTTAACGTTGGATAAGTTTTTCCACTATCGGCGGAACCATTTTGAATGCGATCTTTTCGCCTGGTATCGAGAACGGTGGAACGGTTGTAACTGGTCAAATGGGTAATGGTAATAAAGAAGGAAAAAAACGACACCACACACACAGGAGAAATAGGGAAAATGTACACGGGTATCTAGATTCCATTTTGGTGATTAAACCGGTTACAAACCCTACACGTGCGTTGGTAGGGGGATGTTACAGCCTTACCGAGTTGTCCCTGTAGTAGAAGAGAAGGGTTGATTCCTCACGATACTCCACCGGGAATGGGGAAAGTTCAGTGACCGGAAAATCGATTAGGGTATGTATGGTGCGGCATTTACACACACACACACACATATACACAACCAGGATACGATCATGATGCGAAACATGTGTTTTGGGAGGAGGGTGGGAGGGATTTGTAAGAGGGGAAAGAGAGTCAATGTAGTTTTGCTTGGGAATTGATGAGGTGTTACGAATCCTGTACTCGTGTATTAATGTTTACTACCACAGCAACAACAGTCGTCGTGGGTGTGAGAGGAGGTCATAAGTTCACGCTTAAATTGAATAAAGATTTCTACACTCCATCGAGGGGGTGTAGTCGTTTTTTGACAATGCAATCAGTGTGTATCGGTATGGTGTGGTAGAATGTGGTGACAAAATTGACAAGGAAAGGTAATTATGGTGAGGTGGTGGTAAAAAAGGTGAGGGTGCAGGGTTAGAATTTCGACGACAACTCGCTCCCCATTTTTGCATTCCGGTACAATGTACTGATTGGACTTTTTAAGTCCCTCGATCTGGCGATTATAGCTGTCAGCTGTATTGAGCTTTCTTGAGTATTCTCTTCTAACACTGTTACATAACTACTTTATGTACTGCGCAATAAGGAACACTAGCATGTCTATTTATTGAATATACCAACCACTAGTGCTCCATATCCCCTCACATGTTTTGCATGTTACGCCTTTTCTAGTAAACACGCATTCGGTAAGTTTTGTTGTGCTTCTGTTCTGGCTACTATGGTGTTTAGCCCCATGGGGAGGGGATTATAAAAAAGTACCTCTGTAGCCATCGTTCCGATACGGGGAACCATCGAGGGAATTCCAATATTTCCATATCCACAACCCTCGTACAATGCCACAGGCTGAAGAAAGTGTTTTGCGATATGGTGCCGTGACCAGGATTGCTCCATTGCTCGTAGCTGTTATTTAACAAAGTTCTCGTCGGCGTTTACCTTTAAGCGCTTTTTTGAAATGGGAAAGTAGCATCTTGAGCTTCTTGTTTCACTTCCGAGGAACCTAAAGGGTGGTGTCGCTTAAAGGATTGCGTATGTGTCTTATCGATAGTTGACGGCTTAGCCATATGTTCGTTATCGGCAAGACGCACCGGAAGATAACGATGCTTGAGAAAGGAATGTCAAACAAAAACGTGCACGGGTGACAAGGCTTCGTGGTAGCTTCACGGGAAGCATCGTGTCAAACATGCGTAGCCACCTTCCACAGAAGCCTTGTCACCCGGGCACGGGGCTTTCTCTCTCCCTCTCACGGTAGATAAAAAGCACCTAAATATAGCAACGAAGGACCAACACCTATCCGTGCTAGGCAGGTGAGGGGAGACGGGGGAATAATCTGCTTTGCAAATGTAAACCGATACGAACGACCAGCACTAATTACGGCCAAGTTGTGAAAGTTTTGGCGTACCGAACCGGGCAGCGATTCGCATGACGGCACGACACTACACATACACTCCATGGTGGCGTTCCGGGCCTGCCTTGCCTGTGTCGGTCATTCAATCGGTCCATTGCAAGAGCTTCAGCGGTGTGTGTGTGGATAAATGTTGTTGGCAATCGGCACGATGCGGATGTGTGTGTAGTGGAAGGGAAAATTGTAATTTCACGCTCGAACAATTAGCATTCCATTTCCACGCCCGTTTTTCTTTGAGCGGATCGAATGAGATGGAAGGAGGAAGATTAGAAGGGAAAGGGGGAGGGGTTTATGGAGATGTATCCACTAAACCACAAACATTGGCTACCAGAATCGATACGCAACGCTACAAGGAGAGAGAGAGAGAGAGAGAAAAAAAAGGCAAAAGCTTGCAATGGATCGACAAAATTGGGTTGGGCTCTGGTGACATTCGTGTCCGGCTGACTGGTGGATAATTGTTGCTTCCTCCGCGCCACAGTTTGCATTTGGCATTGTCCATCCAATAGTTTCATGTATTGGAAATTTAAGTTCAAATTTGTTATAAAACTTTCCTTCTTAGTACTAACGTTCTCAAAGTATTTTGAAGAATGAGAATCCACTGGCAATACAATAGCTCGTTGCAAAGCGCACGAATGCTCGAATAAAATAAGTAAATTTGCATTTCGCAGTTACTCATTACGAACAATATTGTTTCTGTCGTCTGACTACGTAATGATTACGTGGCACGTAACTCAACCCAAGACAGCCAGATTGCCAGCTCCCAGCTCCTCCCCGATATGCTTCTTATTAATATTCATTTCATAGTTGCTAATGCAGCTCAATTGACAAAATGATGTGTCCTCCTCTTCAACGTCAACACTCCACCCCAGAACAGAGGGAAATTTATCATCGCTGAGGGGAAGCGATTATCACACGATAGACACGATGCTGTCAACAATACACAATCGAAATAATATCTTTATAAACTATTGCCATGATGGTGAGGAAGATCTGTTTTGCAAAACCAAGTAGCTAACGATTCCTTTGCTTTGTCTCTTTTTCTCCACAGGACTGCTGGGAACTGCTCGAAGGTTTTATTATGCTTAAACATTGGCATAAACAAAGGACACTCGACCATTCTCAAACGTATTCATCATAATCGACTTTCAATCGGGGTTGAGTGAGTTGTGACCAAGACGGGTGCCTTGGAAAACCCGGAAACCATGTGTTTGAAAAAAAAAAGGAAATAAAGAAAGCGTGACACTCTTATCTCACTGATTGTGACAGCGGTCTCTTCCAGGTTTCATCAAAACTAAAAAAAACAATACATTAAATTATTATATTATGCGTTGCCCTGGACAGAAATGGTTGGAAAACAACAACATCGCAAGGGTGCGGTGCTTTCAGCTTATTTTAGCATGATTGGATCGGAAAGTGATCGTTCGCCGATTGGAACATACGAGGTGTGGCAAAATATTGGACCTGCTGTGGTTGCACACACACACACACAACAGGTCGTTATTCTTCGTATATTAAGATGTCTTTCAAAAAAGAGATGCCTGTTTTGTGTGTCCTCAAACCTTGTCCTGCAAATGTTAGCCCACCACTTCAACATTGCGACAAGTAAATTATGTTTTACCGTGGGGGTACGTGGTTGTGGGTTATGTGCGTGCGTGTGTTTGTTGTTAAATTGGATAAAGTGATCGAGCGGCAGTACTTCATTTTACTCATTTTTTTTTTATTTTCTTGTGTTTATTTTTGCGTCTCCATTTTTGCCACATTCCATTACACACCGAACGTAACCGTGTGCGTGTTTGTTTTCTTTCTCTTCTGCTACGAAAGGGTGGGGTATTTTTCCCGATTTTTAGTTGTTATCGCGTTCCCGAATGAGCCACCGCCAGTGTTTGCAGTGTTCCGGCAGCGTTTGATAGGAGATTGATTAAATGGTTGCATTAGCATAATATCCTTTTTTTTGTGTAAGTGTGCCTACCAGTGAGTGTGCCGTGTTCCGGTTGTGGGTGTGTGCGTGCGTTTTCGTAATGTGGTGATACACAAAAGGTAGAAGCGGGGAAGCACCGCTTTCGAGCCAGTGAAGGCCCACGTTAGTGTGTGAGTGATAATGTGAGGGTTCGGTTTTGGGTGGCGTGAAAATGTGTGGCAAAAACCAAACGGAAAAGAAATGTAAAGGAAAGGCTGGGCAGAAGAATATTCCCATCTAGTGCGTGCACAGAGGCCGATCGACTTCAGAGAGTCGAGATTATCAGGCGAAAAGTATGGCGATTTAAAATGTAAGTAAATTTTAAAAATCTTTTTTTTTTCATCAGATTATTGCCCCCATTGTGCAACAAATGGGCATTGAAATGATGAGCATACGTGATTCCATTTTAAAATTTAATGAGAACAAATCGATCGTCAAATGAGGATGTGTGCTTATTGCATTATTGAAGTCTTAATCGACACTGATGATAGCCAGCCAGCTCCCAAAACCCGTTTGCTAGCTCATGCAATAATCATGGCTCGATGAAATGGGTGTCCCCCTTCTTTTACCATTTTTAAATGTGATTACTGACGGCATCTCGTGATGAAAATATGCAAACGTAAGTCGGTTTATCCGAGGCTGATTTAATCACTCCGTGTGCCGTGGGCGATTTTGTGACTGTGCAACATTTCATAATCGTTCCATCGAGTGTGCTATTTTCGTATTGGTGGGCAGTTACAAGTTGTAGTTTAAAACCAATGTACGATTAGTGTAGCATTTCTTTTACACAAGCTGCCTGCACAATATCGATGTAGGATACGATGTTGTTCAAGGAGAGTTAGTACACTCTGGCGGTCTGAAAAAATGAATAGTAAATATAGTATTGTCTACAAAAGTTATTTTTTAAACTTTATTAACACGTTTTTGATACTTTGGAATGTTAAATATCGATAACAATTTAAAAACAAAACAGGTTTTCTCACACAGCTTTTTAAACTAAGGTGACAGAAAATGTTTGAAGATTTCAAAAAACGAAACTCCAAGGAGTATTTGTTGCCAAAATCGTATGGACGAAATGTCATTCTTTGTCAAAATGTCAATACTTCAACAGAGGGTGACTCTCTTTTTCCCCCAAATATTATGTTACATTTTTGTGTTTGTAGTGTACGCAGAATTTTATTCCTCAAATAGATAAAACTCTTTTTGAACCCTTCACACACACAGACACCCATTTCGTACACAAGCTCAGGGTAGTTCCGTTTCGACTAGTTCCAGTTACTAGGTCATAAAGTTGGTCCTAACGCAACTATACTCTGTGTGTCGCAACAGAAAATGGGTGAAAGCATAACCGACGGAAACATAACCATTGCCATACCCAACACAGCCAGCAGGCACTGTGGGGTGACCACAAAACGATCCCTCTGGGAGTTGGAGCGGTATTATCGCTTTCCTTATCCATCCACCCTTCTTGCATGTCTGTTAAAAAAAGGGAGGTATGAACTTTAGCGTCTTCTTCTAGACCTACCTCGAGCACCAGATCTTTACTACCCTGCCCCTACCCTCGGGGCTGGTAGGTATGTTTTATTGGCCCACGTTCAAGCTGGAAGGAAGCTTCTAGCATTACTGCCAAAACGCTGTGGGATTTTCGGAACAGCATACCAGGAAGAAATTGTCCCCATTGCACGGTAACAGTGGAATGCAAGTGCACGGCGACGACCTTTGAATGGTAGGCAACTCGCTCTTTTAAACCCCTCCCTCTTACCACCCCCCCTCCTACCCCCCTTTCTTTTCTTAGCAATGTAATGCAAAACTCGGAGAAAATCCATCCCCTGTCAGTCGCCAAGACGCTACAGCAAAAGGATCCGTTTCTAAAGTCTCGCCCAACCACCCCATTTTACGTTGCGAAACGGGACGAACCCAACCGGGAATGATGTACGACATCCGCATTTACTTTCAAGGGAAGTTTTGGCTGCTCTTGCAGTAGCCGGTTCGTTGTTCTTCTGTCAAACTGATGCAACGCTTAATACAAACCCTTGTGAGCGCTGACTATGGGACACCATCGAAACCAGGAAAGGATATCACTCATAGTCTTTTCGGTTGGATTCACTTTTTTTCTGTTGTTTCGTTTACTGGCAAGTGAACGTCTTGGTGTGCGATTTTATTACAAACAGCAATCCGGACAGTATATTACAGCACACAAATGTAGATAAATAGGTTGGTGTGTGTGTGTGTGCGCGTTCCAAAAATGACTCGTTGCTGGTGGAAAATAAATTCAGCAAGCGAAGCGAACGAGTAGTCACTGACAAAAAAAAAATATATTGAAGAAAAGCGGATTACTTTCTTGGCACCCTTTGTGCACTCAATTTCGTGTGACATCCGAGCAAGTGAAAAGGCGCTATCATGGGATGCGTTTGGT
>KB696628.1:0-11481 GCA_000349165.1 Anopheles christyi | reverse complement strand
AAAAAAAATGGCTCGAGTGTGGAGTAGGCTTTCAACGCCCAAAGGACCACTTCATATACCTCCCCAACATATACACACGGCCCTCTCCCAGGTACACACATTCCGAAGGCACCGTCCGCTTTTGACCAAATAACAACCAGTGGAAAAGCGAGCAAATAAAAAGCCCTGCTCGCCGATGTGCGGGAAATTCGAAACATGTTCTCCAAAAAGCGTGCTTGTCTCTCTGTGTCTTTGACTGCTGTCCACCGGCGGTTCAGCGCGGCACAGATGAAATTTAATAGTGTTATCATTTCATTTGAATTTTTAATTCCCATTTCACCCGGCACTGTCGGCCGATGTGTGAAGAGAGGCTTCTCGGTTCTGTTAGAAGTGGTTTTAATTTTGCATAAAAATCCTTTTCACTCACCCGGGCATACAGCCGCCCAGGGTCTCCAAGTCCACCCGGTGTGTCGATACACGGGTCGATCGAGGAGCCTTCGTTTCATTGCAAAATCTCGACGACTTCAAATGACGTCGATATGGGGCCGTCCCGTTTTATATTTTCCTCAACTCCTTTCCGGCAAAAGCACACCACCACCATCATCATCATCGTTGAAATTGTCGGTTTATGGACCACCTACTCATTAACCTGCTTTTTCGGTGGTCTTCGTTCGGTGTGCTGTACATAAAACCATTCCCAGTAGCTTAAGGATTCACAGGACATACCATCGGTTTACCCCTAAAAAGCTAGCTTGGTCAGAGATGTGATCATAAGCACACGACACGGACAAGGATGCGAAACGGTACGAGATCCTTTGCTGGGCAGGAGGTGAGAGAGCACACACATAAAATAAACTTTGCATCAACAATCTCCATCTTGCTCTGCGCCACCCTTTTCAACAAAAATCGGGAGCATTTTGTCAGTGTCAGCACGTAATGAAAGGGACCTGACTGAAAACTTGTGTAGAATCATTCCACCATCTCGGCGTTCGATTAAATATGGAAAAGTTGGATGCTTTTTGTTTTTATTTTTCATTTCACAAGTTTCACCCAAAAAATAACAAGACAGAACGAAAAATAGTTACTTGAAGTAGAAGATTGTGCAAAGAGTAAATAAATATTGGACAAATTTTAACAAATATTTAAAATCTACAAAATTTTATAAACTATCACAATAGTGTAATTTTAATAACAATTTCCGTAAAATTCATGTAACAATATTAAAAAAAACAAGCTAACTAAAATTCAATAAACAAGGAAACAAGTAACATCAATATATTAACTATACAAAAAATAAAAACTATCAAGAAAAAAAACAACAATGAATACAAAAAAATATCGTGTGCAAATAAATTGAAAGTAACTAGTAAATACTAGAAATATTGTAAGAAAATTCAAATATTATAATGTATTTAAAACAATAAAATAAACAGACAGAAAGCAAAAGAATAAACAAAAAGGTACAATTGATAAAACAATTTAGAATGTTTCAATTGTCTAAAAAAAAAGCTTATCCAATGAATCAATAAGTGATTTAAACAACTTTTCAGTAATGGAAAATTTCATAAACTACATAAATGTTTCATTACCACAAAACCCTGAACAAACCTCTTCCCCAAGCCTCCACCGAAGCCTTGTACGCTACAAAAACCATAAAATAGTTTTGCCAATAAAACAAACCAAATAAACTTTCTCTCGGGTCCTTTAAACCCCATACAGCACCATAAACGTGCACCATTTTCTCCCAAAAACCCTCTTACGGTGTGTTGTCCCCCCTCACAGGACCTAACTACAACGCAAATAATAGCCAAGGTGCTAATGAAGCTTTTCATAATATTGACAGCTTCCATCTCGCCCGTCAAAGGGGAGAGGAAAATGGGATGGAATTTATGAAAATCTCGGTACAAGTTGAAATACATTTTTCAGACCAAACCAAAAAAGGGACAAAGAGGGTGGAGAGCTAGGAAGCCCAAATCCAGGAAATTCCCACACACACACAGGATAATGCGAATAATCTAACATAAACCGCACATTTGATACGAAACGATAAACGGTATGTCGAAGGACCGCCATCTTGGCTGGTCGCTCCATTATCCAACGAAAACGGGAGCTTTTGTCCCTCGCACCCACAGCATAGCATCTCGCTTTGTTTACCCGGGAATTTTATTTACGCTTTTATCGGATCGCAGCATACGAGAGTGCTGCTCGAAGAAAGAGGATCTAGATGTTTCTTCTTTTGTACAGTGAAGCGAAAGGAGCAGAGTGTGAGCGAGGAGGAGGGTAACAGCAGGAGGGTGCTTGATTAAACACTCACACGAACCTGGCACACAAGCCGATCTCATATATTATCCTGCGCCTTAATTGAATGAAACACTTCGAAAGCTAAGGCCCGGTGGAGGGCGAAACAATGCCCAAGAATTGCTCATTTTCTAGCAAACCACCTGGTATCCGCTGGGCACAAAATAACCCCTACCAACGCGGCTTGGGTGTGGGGGTGAGATAATAAAATTAACGAATTTATGTGCATCACACAGGGGAAGATGATGATGGTACACAAAGAAGCCTTACCTCCGGTACACCTGATGGAGGTAAATTAGAGAAGAAAAAGGCTTTTTTTTCTCTCCACGCACAGCACGAAACTATTAAAGCCCACTAATATAGATCCACTACGCGTTTAACCTCAATCTGTGGTAAGCTTTGTTCGTGCGTTCAGCCGTGAGAAGGCAAGAATTATGATGAACATCCGGCGGTTCGATCCTTCTCGTTTTGCGAAAACAAAACGATGATAAAATTCTGCACGCAACCGGATAGAAAAAGCTCTTCGATGGGGTTGTTGTTGTAGTTGTGGTACAACCCCTCTCCTTAGCTGCGTGCAGGATCGATTCATCCAACCAGAGCTCCTTAAGTACCGGATTTTCCAACCGAAAGGTCCAAAACGACCATCTTTGCTTTGACCAACAGGCAACGCAACGAGCCCACCATGGACGGCGGCACTGCATGCTTATAAATATAGCGAAGAAAATCATTATCCTGGGGTGGTGGTCAAGAACCGGCAGGAGACCTTTTCCGTTTCAATTCCGTTTTTTTTTTCTCAACGCAGCTGGACACACTATATTCCTTGAGAATCATCCAAAGCCCTCCTCTTTTATGATTCTCTGAAATGGGAAGTGGCACAATTTTTGAAATTCCTTTTTTTTTTGTGGTCCGCCTTGCTTGAATGAATATTTCCGGTCGTTAGGCTAATGAATTGATGACATTGTGAGGTTTTGAGTTTGAAGTAATTTACCCACATAAAAGTGGCAACCAGGGGAGGCAAGGGGAAGCGTAACAAGCTACCAACTGGACCAACGCAGGCTGGAAGGACTCATTACTTCCGTTCGCTCGGCTTCGAGTTCGAATGGTTGGCGAGGGGAGTGTTTTCTCTAACAGAAGCAATAAGGTTTTTTTTCCTGGGATATAATAATGAAGCAGTTTCTTGAAGTATTGCTCAGAGCTTTGTGCAAGAAGAAGAATATGACTGCCCTAGTTGAAATGATGACTTTGCGACGTGTGCCTTATTCAGCTCTCCGGAGATTATGCTAACTGCTGGTTTTAATATGCATTGAGTGGATTTTAAAATTCCTAACCTCACTTTATATTTCGCACTGTTATTAATACCTCATTTTCCTTTCGGTTACCTCTCCGGTACATCTGCAGTCTCTGGGCTTCGAACTCTCTCCAACAGACCAACAGAATAAAAACAATCCTTCCTTCTCATGTTTAATTCTTTTCAGCCGAGTAGTTTTGCATATGAATTCACCCAAGAAGTCATTGCCATCATTTGACTTCAGACTTCACATGTGCCTTCAGTGCTGAACTCCAATATCACCGGATGTCCAGAGTTCTCAGTTTCGAGAAAAGTAAAAAAAAAAACAAACGAACCTTATCATCCCTTCCCGGATGAAACCTTCGTTCCGGATATTGCCGAGGCCTTCTCCACTCACTCGTAGAGGGTTGACTTATGACTGCACACACACGCCCGAACTGACTGCCTATATTCTAATGGGCTTCTCCGGTGAAAGGTAATCCGGTTAGTAGCAACCTGCATGAGATGACGACCTGACACACACTTCTGTCGACCCTTTACCGCACCACCACGCCACCATCAAAAAGCCGCATCATTATTAATTCAACACATTTCATTTTATGTGTATTCCAACGAGTCCGAACTGCACAAAACGGGAACGACTACTATTGCATGTACTACCGAACCACCCCTCCCCTTCTTGCTGTTACGCCGTTTTGAGCGGTCAGGTCATTTTTTCCACTCCAGTAAACCGCAAGATGGTACGAAAATATTAAGTTCCTTAAATGGACTTCCATTTCGCACTGTCAAACACAACCTGCCGCCCACCTGCTGGTGGCTCCAACTCATTCATTTACCTTGCATGCGTGGGCTATGTAGAGGGTAGGTTATACAAGTTCCACCATTTACCAGATGGCGCTACTGGTCACTAAAATGCTGTAAAGCATACAAAATGAGCGTCATGTTTCGAGCCTAATAATCCAGAGCTACACTGCTACACAAAACCAAAACCCGAAACGAAGCCTTCATTTTAAACAATTTTCGGTTCAGGTCATCATTTTCTACAACTGGAATACATCCACCAACTTTCCACAGGATGTAGTGGTTTGTGAATAACCCCACTACAAGCAAGCTGTTACATTTTTAAATTCCAATAAAACCCGTCACACGCGAACCACACCGTGTCCGTGTTTTTACTGGGTCAAAGACCGCAAAACGTGTCCCGCGTGCGGTCAAAGGAAGAACGGGGATTAGTCCTTGCCCAAAAGTACACATTTATCCCGCGCGCTGATGATCAGGAGATGATTTGTGAACGAAACCATACGACTACAGGTGCATTTTAAATATTCCACACAAAACGGAACACGACCCAGGGAACATTTTTTCTTAGTCAGCTACCAGATGGCGCCACTAACTGTGTTACATCTTCGTGGTGGGCACACGCACACGCGTGTCGTGTTGGGAGGTGGTGTGTGGCGTACCAAGCGACATGTTGAATTATTTATTCAAATTTCATGCATACCGAAAAAGGAACAGAACTCATGTGTGACAACTACTGGAGGTACTTCAATTCATTTGCAGAGCACTATCATCAGCGTTAGCTGATTACTTCGGAGGATGGACTCTTTTGGTTCCAGCATTTAGCGAACTAAAAGGTATGATAGAATATCTTCTCATATGTTTTAAATCAGTACTCCTCAAACAAATATACAAAAACGGTATACGATGTCATCATTATCCTGATCAGCCTGATTATCAAACTTGATGACCAACAGTCACTCTTTAACTCCAAGAAGTAATCCAGAACCTTCACGTCGTCTTTACTGTGTATGCTGTACTTTGTCCTGTCTCGCCACAAAACGTTTAATATTTCAAATTACATTCTTTTCTTCCAACTAGCATCTCAGTCATTCTGAATGTCCCGAGAAAGAAAAACAGAGAACGGAAAAACCCTTCCCCATTTTCCGACCAGCTCCCATATCATATTTATTTAGTGCCCGCTCATCATCGCACGATGAACTACTGTTTGCTGCAGTGGTCGTAAACTCCGGCTGGACCACTTTGTTTTCTTCAACCACCGGGGGCCGTCCCTTGCAGCCACCAAGCCGCCAGCCAGTGTGTGTGTGTGTGTGTGTGCACCGACATGTTTATAGTTCCCACTGCACGATCCTGGTCCGTTGATTTTCTACCCTTTCCCGCACCGGAAAATCGTTATCGTTGCGGGAACACACACACTCTCTGTCTGGTGGTGGTGGTGGTTGTGGACCGCATTCGAGCAAAAGCTCGACTTTCGAGATGTTTTCCTTTCCATACGCAGGAAAAACACTTCATTAAACAAATGCTTGCCCGAGGCAAAATCCATCCACTTTTATGGTCGCTTCCAGTGGTCGTTTCTGGGGAGGGGGTAGGAGTTGGGTGGGTAACAGTGCGAACAAAAGAGCATACCACCACTACAAGCGGGCTGCTGAATTGTTGTTGCCACAGCCGGGACGAGAAAGGTTCAGTGAACTTTCTCGTTAGAGCTTTATTGCGAGCCCATTGGACGAAAGTAACTAGAATCTTTTTTCCCAGTACAATCTTCTTTTTGTGTGAAACTGTTTCCAAAAGCAGCTCGAGAATAAAAATTAACATTTTTACTCACGAAATTCTGTATTGCTTGACACACATTTTAGAATGCAAAGGAAAGAAGAAAAACGCATTCGGTTTATCAGTTTTCACCCACAATCTGTCCCATTCTGTTTATCCACTGGCAAAAAGGATAAACAAAGCTGACACATTCATTTTGCATCGTTTCTACCGAATAAGCGCGTTTGTGTGCTTTCGCTCTACCAGCAATCGATTCAATTATCACAATTCAATTTCCATTTCCATGATTTTTTTTTTCTTTTCCTTTTTGTGTGTACTCTTTGTTTTCAATGGTCTTCACCATGTTGACGCGTTTTTTATTTTTATTTTTCCGAATATAAAGCATCCTGACCATGTTCTGTCTGGTTCTCGCTCCCTAGTCATGTTTTCTCAACCTTTTTTTTTTTTTTGCCAATAGATCCATAGCTAACGATGAACGAACTGAACCAGCTAACTGCTGATCGAATTTCAAATCAACCTCCGGTGGAGCTAAAATGCAAATGAACGTTAAGTTCATTCCCCGTAACGTTCTTCCTTGTTTTGTCGTGCTTTCGCTTTCATTTGCAACCCCCCCGCCTCATCGGAAGGCAGGAAAGATGGATGAATTTGATAGTTTCTTTCCGGACTGGGAGGAGAACCGTTACAAAATCGAAACTGTATCATCCGTCATCAGGGGGAGGCTCACTAAAATGAGAACCATAATTTATATGCATCCAAACAAAAGCTAATGCAATCAAAACGGGGATGCTTTTGTGTGAGTGTTTGTTTGAGTATTTATGTTTGGCTTCGTGTATATTCGAATTTGAAATAGCTTTAAGCTTTAAATTGGATTTAAAACCATCACTAAATCATTCTAAAAATTGAGTGAAAAAGCTCAAAATCTCACACACCTTATGATCGATTGTAAAAAAAAATTGACATTCACCGTCGCTCACTGTCGGAAGAGAAGGACAGCGATTTGACCGATCACGTTCACGAAGGTGCACAGCAACAGCACAAAGCAGGTTTAACACAAAACCACACACCACACCAAACAAAATGCACGTTCCCTTTGCAGTAGGAATACTTAAATCCAGCCAATGCATTTTGTGGTTGTTTTTGTTAATTTGTTTTTTAATCCGAATTAAAGCCCATCTCATCAAATTTATCGATGACGAAGCAGATTTGAGTTTATGGATGGGAGAAATAAACAAAAAACACCGCTTTTGGCACTCTCGTTTGGTGTTGGTATGCCGACGGCGTCACAGTATCTCGGAACGAATTTTAAGCAGCTTAACATTGAATGTACCTGAGACTGAGCAGCTCAGCGATTGAGCGAGCTGATGGATTGAAAATGACAGTAATTTAAAACCGATGCGCTTGAAGGTCAATGAAGACTTACCTAGAAAGAGAAGAACAAGCAAAGTCAAAATTAATAAGGTGTTTCAAACAAATTAATAAAAATAATTCAAAACATCGTGAGAATGAAGAAAAGAAGCAATGCATAACCCCACTTATCTACATTATTATTATTTGCTTGCCCTCAGACATTCCCGAGATAGAAGAACTGTTCATCAAAATAGTACAGCGAATCCGTCTGCTTTAAATACCACAAGACACACCTCTATTGCTATATAAATCAAACCTGATGCATCCAATTTTCTCTCACCCTGCTATTGATGCAGCAAACAACACTAAACAATAAACAAATACGACCTAGCACGAATGCATAGTTTATGGGAAAATTGCAAACATCTGGTACAAACCAGAGCACAAGACAAGTCATGCCAAGCTGGACAGATAATGATGGAGGGTGCAGCAGAAGCAGCGGGCCTTCTTGCACATGCAAAATGTGCTCCACACTAAAAGGGAGGGGGGGGGGGGGGGGCCCACCATATGCTTGAGTCGTTCGGGAAAAATTAACCCATAAACATTGCCCATAAGCACACAGACATTGGGCGTTAGGTGGAAATTATTTCCACTTTTCCTCTTTCGGGCCTCTCCTCCCCGCGTCCCTCCTTTTTTTTCTTATAATTGAGAGAACTTTCACCGTACACTCAAACACTTATACTTGCACTACACCCAACACCAACTGCAACACGGAGAAAGACGACATTACTGCGTGCACCACACGTATTCACAGCGAAAGAAAAGTGAAAACTTTTCCCACGAAAGTGTGCGCATACATAAACTTCTTTTTTTTTTTCTCTCTCGTTACAGGGAGTTTTCCCTCCCCGTGTACGGTACAAACATTCGCATTAGCGTGCAGAAAGGGCACAGCTGCACCACATGCAGAAATGTCCGATGCACTTACGCGCCTCCGTGGTTTTTCTCTTTTGTTTTATGCTTGAAGCAATTTACACCTTTTTTTTTTCTTTTTGCAGAACAGGTAGAAATGGAGGACAAAATTGACAAGAAAAAGGGGGAGAGAGTCGCTCTGTTTTCCTTTTTTCTCTGCTTTATTTTAATTTGCTTCACAGAGAAAGCAAATAAATACCGTGTTGCAACAATGAGCGTGGAAAACAAGTGCAAAACAAAAACCTGTGCTCACTTGGTGCAACTTTGAAACCGTATCATAAGCAGCATTGGCAGAAGGAAACACCTCACAACATCCCACCCAAACAAGCGGGTGCAACATACGTGTGAATTTTGTGCAACAACGCTTTCCACCTTCAGCTTTCAAAGGCAGGCACTGGAAAAACTTTACACCTCGGCAACGCACTGCCAACATGCATTCCAGGAACAATATGCGTACGGTGCGTGTGTACGTCTGTTACGGGGCTGTGGAAAATGGAGCTCGAGGGCCAACGGAAAGCCGTTGTTGAATGTATTTGTTCCGAAACCTGAGCTCTGCACGTGCGTGCGAAGCACCTTTTGTTTTGGACCGCAACTTTTCTCCACTGCTTGCGAATGAAAATGTACAGGAGTCCACCCATGTAACTCGCAATAACCTACATACAATGAAGGGGCTCTAATTCACATTTTGTGGTAGAACAAGTTTTCTACTTGTAAATGAAATCTAACAACCAACCACAGAAAGTGAAACAGCAGCAGCAGCTTCGGTCGATATGGTAACATTTTCCATTGCTTCTAGTCTTCTTGTATGCCCCTACAGAGCGCCTATTTCCGGATTTTCCTTCAATAAATCTACATCCAATCTGTTCGAAAGAGGCAGAACAACCATCATGCGCTCAGAGGTCGTAATTTCCTTAAAGTAATAAAACAAACACACAGGAAAGCATTGCTAGAAACGAAACAAAATGAGGCATAATTTTCCATCATAAAACGGTCACTTGCCAACCTACGCACGCACGCAGGCACCGGGTGAACCCCATCGCCCACAGCCACACAGATGAAACGTTTTACGACCAAGATCGACCACCCTACCCTACCTACCCTGTGTACACACAATTCCAAACGTATGTGCGCCCTCGCTCTCTCACTCTTTTTACCTCTGCGAAAGCTAATTCTCTGGCAAATTGTACTACCCATAATTATTTTAAATAGTCCATCTTTACAAAAGTCCGGACGAAAATGTCCAGCCATCTGTGTGTGTGTGTGCGCTCCATACAAACTCGGACCATCCGGTTACATAATGAGCATCGAGCCTTTCGCGGTAGAGGCTGCAGCAGCAATGGGACTTTATGTTGGGGAAAAATGTCACGGAAAACCGTGAAGCAGCAATTGCGCGGCTATAACAGGTACAGCAATCGGAACACACACACACATAGAGACATTCGATGGAATGGACCCACGTGGACAATAAAACGCATCGGTGCTCTTAATGATCGCTCCCAACCGTTGCATCGTGGCATTATGCTGGTGCACCATCGTTTAAGCGAAGTAATATTGTGGACGAGCAAGATAATTCGGGAAAGATTGTTACTGCATTCAAACGCGCAAATGGACGCGATTGACCAATCCAATGAGGGATAGGTGGGGAGGTAGGTGAAGTGAGGTAATTGCATTTAAGGACACAATGGGATGTTTGGCTTATCCGCAGGTCCACACAATATAGGCATGATAGATAGCGAGCTTTGTTGAATGTATTTAGCTTCCTCGTTAAAAACAGTAATTTTGTTACTCGAAAGTCAAAATAAAAGGACGGTTCAATGGTTTCCCAGCACTAATTTATAGTTTTAATAAATAAATGAAAATTCAGAAAAAGAAGTTCCTAAAATTCCAATTCAAAAAACATTCGCTAGAGATTAATGACTTGTATTGTATTACACATCAACAAACAAAAAACCTGCAACACAAAGAGCCTACATTATCTCACAAGGCAACACATAAAAACGTTCCCTAAGATTACTCAATCCCAAGTAGAGGATGACACATCCGCGGAAGGACGAATAAGCTAATGATGCGAAAAAATGGGTACAACCGAACAAAAAAGCCGTCCCTTCGCAATCCATTACACTTCATTGACCCCTCCCCCGGGGGAAGAAAATAAGATAAATCAGCGGTACTCTTCCAATTTTCAAGTTCTGTACTGTCTTATCATCACCTCCATTAAAGCGCCGAACCACCAGCCACCCCAAACGCACGCGTAATGACGCAATGCGCGCGCGGCCTGACTCTACTCTCGCTTCTCTCTACTCGTTTTTCTCTGCACACATCCGTGTAGCAACAATTTTCACTTTCACCCATTTCCTTCCGCTCTTTTTTATTGTGTTACACAAGTGAAAACAAAAACACTGTGTCCTATGGAAACCTCCCTTCTCCCTTCCAAAACCGCAGGAAAATTTGATCATCTTTCAGCAAATTTTTCTCGCGTCATCGTCTTAGAGACTCCCTTCCCTGGGAGAAGAAGGAGCAATGGGGAGTGCCTTCAAACGAGAGACACACACTCTATGCTCCTGGGAACGGGAACGGAGGAAGGTACGAGGGAGTTTGTGAGTTTCCGAAGGCCGGAACCATGGGTTACATGATCGAAAGTGATCTAATTAGGAGCGAACGTTCGAAACATTCCGCGTGCCTTCGTTCGTCATCCGGATGCGAACGGGAAAGAAAACCTTTTTTTTTTTTTTTCGATTTGGGTTTATTTTTTCCTTGACGATTTTACACACACCCAGCGTCCTCCCCCCGTCATTCGAGACACATACTTTCTGTCTTCGACGTGACAGACATTGGGCTTGACGACGCTCGTTGAATGCCATTCTTTTTCTGCCTCTTCGCTTGACAACTCATTTTCCAACTAGAGCCAGTTAAAAAGAAAAGGAGGATGAGTTTTTCATTTCCACCTTACCGCATTACATGTGTGTGCATGTTTGTGCATTGTACTCAATAGAGACCCGTTAAACTCGTGTGTTTGTTTTTCTTTACTTAGCGGT
>KB696627.1:0-32559 GCA_000349165.1 Anopheles christyi | reverse complement strand
GTTGCTGATGGTTGTGTATGTCCTAGAAATGCTGGAATTGGATTTTTAGGATGTTGATTTAAAAATCATAGCTCATGTGTGTGGATCAACAAAAAGTTGCTGATGGTTGTGTATGTCCTAGAAATGCTGGAATTGGATTTTTAGGATGTTGATTTAAATATCATAGCTCATGTGTGTGGACGCGATCACCAAGACACTCTTAACGTGACTGCCGACTGCACTCCATGTAATAAGAGATCACCTTTAACTTGTGGCTGTAGAAGAATCTTACCACTGGTCTCATATCTGGACAGTGACTGTAAACGTGAATCAAGGCTTAACTATGTTTTATAATTAAGACATAACATTCAAAAACATTTTTCCTTATAAACGTAAACATAACTTCACAAAGATCAACTACACTACAAAAATAGTTAAAGCTATAATTTTGAAACGCAGTTTTCTTTAAGTTTCTACGTTTAACTTTTTGTTTGGCTATAATTCAGAATTTTTCGGAGGCACATAATTTTTATATAAATAAAAAAAATACATACACGACTTATTGATTGTTGTAAATGACCATTTCCAGATATATAAGCTTCTCCTCCATTGGAAGATAGTGCCATGGAGCCACTCGTTGGTAACGGTGAAACTGATCATATGCATGTCACAGTTGTGTCCTGAGAAGTGGCAAAAGATGATAGGATAAATCTTTGTATTCGTTGTAGTTAGACCTGTTTTACAAATGATTCAAAATTAAAGAGACCAGCATCATAGATGTATATGTTCCCTCTAAATATTTCTTCTTTTCAATGATAAGAATTGAATACTGTTTACGGTATGACAAAAAAACGAAAATTAGAAGAATCTGGTGAAAACAAGGTAGCATAATCAATTAAAGCAACCTAAGAATCAAAAGGAAGTGCAAAAAAGCGCCAACCGTGTGGCTTCGAAAAACGAACGAAATTAATGTTTTCAATACATCTTTTCGTGATTCCCTCATTTTTCTACGGTCGTTTGGGTTCAATTATCAGGAAATGACGATAAAAGCCATTCTGAAGGTTTAAACTCACAAGAAATAATATTTTTCTGTTGGGGAAATTGATTACCAATGGGTTACGCTACCCATTTTATTTTAATGTCTATTTTAATAGCGTTTAAACACAAAAATTTGAGCAAAAAAGAAAATCGGTTAAATGACATATATGCTTCAAGAACATACTGATAAATAATTAAACGAAAAAAGCAAAAACAGTGTAATGAGTTCTTGTTCACGAAGAAGGAACCTTTTTTTTTTTGTTTAGACGGGGTTCATGATTCTAATTCAGGATCTGTCCAGTATGGGTGTGCGGGACCTCGTTTAAGTTCTATTTCTCTAGCGTACACTTTATTCTTTGTTATGCTAAAACATGCCGTGGATCATTTAATTCGATCCTATGCACCTAATGTGCATTAAATATTCACTAAGATCTACACCAAACTCCATTAGCACAGTGACAATTACATGATGGCCAATTAAAATGGATCGTAAAGTGTGTGTTAAGAATGCCGTACAACGTTTTACGGTGTGGAGCATTGTACAAGCGTTCAACCTTAGGCCCTCTAAACAGAACTAGATCAGACAGTGCTGTGCTGTGAGATTAGTTTTGTTAACCACAACAATCATCTCGAGGCTGTTGCTCTATGGACTTCAAGGTCAGAATACGCCGGCCAGATATTGCCCATTTAACGGTTGTCTTGGTCTGAGAACAGACGTGATCCGTCTAATAAAACGAAAATTCATGGACACTGTTAATGAAATCTGCGGACATCAAGTGAGACTTATCGTAGTTCGTAATATTGTCACAGGCATTAGAGATGCGCTCAATGTTACCTTCGCAAAGTGCAAGATGGTATTCTTTGACATCTTTTGGGTGATTATAATGAAAAGCGTAAATAAAACATAATAATACCTAAAACCCATGAGCAGGAATCTGTTCAACTTGATGATATTTTATGATTATCACGTATTATACGCATAAAACATCAAATATATAATAATATATACAAAAATATTATTTTGGCATTAGAATTTTATCCTATATGGCAATGATTATAATATACTCACGATTATCGAGTATCATTGCCGGCTGAAGCTATTCGGTACATTTTTTCATGTAATTTATTTTGGTGTCAGCGTTTTTTCTCACACATAGCAAGACAAGTATAGGTAGCCCTCGGGATATGCTGTTAATGCGGACAGTAGAGAGACCGAAATTTATTTTGCATTTATCTGGATTAATTTTTGCGTATCTCTGTATCCACGTATGATAAACATAACCAAATAAACAAAAAAAGTATATTAAGGACTCACAATCAAAAGACGATACAATAAGCTAAGATAGTAGAAACATGAAACTAAATTGGTTTATAACATTTTTGTAACTAAACTACTAAAACTTTTTAGTTGTATCAAAAATATATTTTTTTATAAAACTAGTTCATTCATTTTTATACATAATATTTTCCAGCATTTCTTAATTATTTGATTAAAGTATTTACGGAAGTGATAAAACATCGATATAATCCGATCTACTAGTTCAACAGTTATATAAAAAAAAAAAATATACAGCATTTTAACAAGAACAAGATGATTAAATGAAATTGATTCGACTTTGATTGAACATATCGACACTCGTGAAAGTTTTGTACTAATCCAAATTATCAATAGATCATCCGATCATATGTTGTTCACGAATCGTTCGACTGCTACATCTCCAATTGGTATGTATGCTGTTCGTCTATCAACTGGTCAACTGGTTCATTAAGCAAGAAAGAAAGCACACATCATACCATCGCATCTGCTTAGCTTGTGTGCAATTAGCTACAGTTCAAACAAACAAAAAGTGAAAACACACTATTTCGACAAACCAGTCGCGTTTTTAAATTGAAACCAGTCGCGTTACAAAAATCATCAAAACCAAAAAGCAAAGTAAATATGTTTAGTAAAATTGCAAAGCGATGCTTTGAATTATCATAAAATTCTGTAATTCGGTGTGTATGTAAAGCTCTCTGTTCTAAAACATTAAGATTAAACGAAGTAAGTATCGTCTGATAACTGCCAAATAAAATAAAAATATTGAGATAATTTAATCACATGCGGTAAGAAAATAATTCAAACTTTCCTTCCATTAGTAATAAATTTATTCTCCTAGACACAGCTCACAACATTATATATGGTAGATCTTGAAAATAAAGACACTTATTTCTTGCTCCGTTATAATTTGTTTTTATTCAGAAGGATCGGCCATGTTAGGCCATATTGCGGCCGTTTTAATTAGTATAAGTTTTTAGTACTATTTTTAACTATCAGCTTGCTTAAGACATTAAATGTGGCCCATTGATTTGCAATGTTTTTCGTTGAAGTATTTTAAAATAGTCTCATCAATTACAATGTCATGGTTTTACCTCAATTAGGTAGGCAAAATTTCATAACAGTCTATGTGTTTGTTTTGCACCCCTGGAATTCATTCGAGGTGGTTGGGGAAAAAATCAGGCGAATGATCGTGTACCTTCTGGCTCACTCACACTAACAAATACAATACAAAAATTGAGAGAGTGAAATGTTCGTACAATGGAAAACAAACCGCGAATGCACAACCACCACTCAATTTTTAGGGAAAATATACGTTATCGCACTTTGGGCTATTCTTTCAGGTAATTTTGTTTAAACAATTTACACTACAACAAAATGTGATGTAATTACAACACAAATAAGAAAACACAACAATTACAACAACTTAAAGGTAAACATATTCGACTTGATTATGCTTAATTATGCGTGTATAGTGCGTGTCAAAAGAATATAGTTTGGACCTTAAAAGGATTTTGCGAGTTTATGGAATTTTCAAAGATTTTCCCATTTTTAATACTATTGTATTGCAGTCAATTTTGATATGAATATAAAAACGTTTTTCTTGACAAGGGAAAAATGAGAGTTTATAAAGGTTTTAAAATTATCATAATGTCATTTTATATCTTGTTTTTTAAATAATACTCTAAGAATTTTTAAAGTAGAAAAAAAATTTTTTTCAAAGCAATAGGAATAAATAAAACATTTGCAGAACATTACAGTATAAATGTTATTAGTATTTTTTTAAGTAATAGCAACCGTAACCGTAGCAATTGTGAAATCCGTAATACGTTCCTACGAACCCTGTAAACTGGTACTAAAGTCTATCACGCTATGCGTCGTTGTGAGAAGCGGACTGGAAACCTTTCGAGTTTCGATTCAACGGTTCGAGAGTGCGCACGCGTGTGCAGTGTGGTCCCCGCATCGATCGGGTTGAAAGGCGTATAGTGGTACCATTTCCCGCGTACATATTGTAAATGGTTATCATTAGGGTGGTTTGGTGGAAGGTTTAGATCGACCAAGAAATATAACCAAAATTATCCATCAAAATGATTGTTGGAAGAGTGGTTTCTGGTGTTACACGTGTACTCGTGTAGAGAATCTGCAAAAAGATTCTTAATTGTTTTGTTTCTTATCCTGAAGATATACAGTGGTACTATTCGCCGTTTAGTTTTTGTTGGTATTAGCCGATTTTCGTGATCTATATAGTGAACTTTAATCGATACACGCAGCCAACATCGTTCGGTTGTTTAATATTGTTGAAAAATGCAAGTGTGATTTTGTTACAGCACAGACGCCAATTGAGCCGTGGAATTTATTTTGGAATCACTCTCAACAGCAACTATCACGGGGGAGTTGACTCGATTGTTTTTTATTATCATTTTGCCATTTTATTGCAATCCCTCCATCAAACGCAAAGCAATAGGGGCAAATGCACCGTGCGAAATAGCAATTTTGCGTCTGGCGGTCAGTTTATTTTCGGTGAAGTTAGATTATTATTGTTCTGAAAAAGAGATTTATTCGTGTGCGATAAACTTAAATTAAAAAATTGAGTGCCATATCAAGTTTTGATTTGATGTATACAGCCACAAGCGAAAGAAAAAAGTTGTAAAAGCCTGTTTTAGTGCATGTTTAAAGTGTATTTGTGCAGTGTACTGGTGTGCTTGTTTACAGTTCGTATCCTTAGCATAATCACTATTACGGTTCACTTAACGCTCTATGCTTAACATCTTACTTTGTTAAGTTTTTTGCATCGACTGTAGTGTTACAGTGCAGTTAATCGTATCTATCAAAGTGCAATTCACACATATGAACAAACGTACGATCAAGCACGCACGATTGCTGGCACGCACCGAGCCAAGTGCTGTCGATAGCCATTGCAGGCAAGCAAGTGTAGTTGCCTCACGTGCAAATTGTATGTCAGCCTCGGTGCAATAGTGGCTGGTTTGTGTCTTTCGCAAACTATCCACAGGGTATCACCCTTGCAGCAGCTGTGAAACGAAACGAGACGAAAGAAACGTAAAATTACTTGTGAAAGGTGCCGTGCAACGGCATACTGACACCACCACCATCGCACTTGAGCACCAATCCGAAGATCTTCCGTAGGACAGTCAAAAATTTATCAAGGTAAGGGCTTAAAATATAGTGTAAATACGTCGTTGCAAACGAAAATGTTAATATTGATGACTTGGGCTTAATGAAATTTCCTTCTTTCTGCTCATGCCTTAGCGACATTAGTAATTGGCCTTCGATATATTCTTCCGACTTACGTTTAATGGTATTTAAAAATATTGACAAAAACCTGTAATGTTTCGATCCATCCTGCGTGAGTACAGTGCATATATATATATATATATATATCTGACCTAGGCACCGGATAGACAAGAAAAAATATCCCAAAAGGGTCATTTTCTATCCATCGCCAGGTGGAATGTATTAGCAACTTCCTTTCGGTTGGCTTCTCTCGCTATGAAAAATTCGAAAGATTTGTGATAAACCTCTCCTAGCGTACCAAACAAAACAGGTACCCTAAGAAAACTTTTTGAGGATAATTGAGTTTTACACCTTCGACCCCTCGACCTTCGTTCCGGGGTGACACAGGTCAGTAAGCAAAGAGCGTTCAAAATTCTCCCTTCCTTTGTTTTTACTGTTTCGTTTCCCGCCGGAGAATCTGGATATCCTTCACCACTCACCTGGATCATAATGACCTGGACCGAAATGTGTGCCGTTAACAAATGGGCAGACGGAAAACAAAACAGACAGGATACGGTGGGCCAACAAACAGGGTGAGACAGAAGACGGTACAATGAAAAGCAATGTGATAAAACCTGTTAGCCCCTTTTTCGGGAACGACAGGTTCACCGGGAACGAATTCACTTTCTCCGTGGTTGTATAGTGTGACCCCCAAGTTTGGCCGTCGTTGTTGCCTGTTGTTACAAGCAATGGTGAGATCATTCCTGATCATTCCCGAAATGAGAGCTTTAAACCTATGAGCCAGAAATGTTTTAAAGGAGCCGGTTCTTGTCCATCCGCCTAGTAATGGTTCGAACCGATTCGTTCGTCTGGCCTATTCAACATTCCTTGCACTGTTACTATCAATAGGAGTAGCTTATTTTTTCAAATGGTATAAAAACCTTACCTATTCATATGAGTTGAAACGTGAAGATGCAGCCACTTCCACTGGCCGGGTTTGTGGGTTTCGTGACACCAATAGCTCTGTCGTTACAACGTTTAGCTTTCAGTGCCAGATAAAACACTTTTCGGGAAACTATCTACGCAGATTTGGTGAAATCTTCCCGTTAAAAGAGTCATCGCAAAATCAGTTGATAGTCCGTAAGCCAGCTGATGTCTCGCGTAGATTCAATATAATATCACGTGAATTTTAAATACTCTCAGATACTGCATCCAAACTTTCTTGGATGTGTCTTGCTATGGATAATATTCTATTTGTCACATTTTCTATCAATAATCTTTAATTTAATGATAATACAAAATCAACACAACACATTTCTAGCTAAAATTTAATAGAACAAAAAAAAAACATGGAAGATGCTTTGGGAGATATAACCACACTTTTGAATTGCATGTGTATGTGTACAAAAATGTGTACAAAAAATATTGTTTTTCTGCATCCCCACAGCTGGAGAAATAATCCTAATACACGGAAGAGTACCTCGAACCTAACGGAATATCGGTGACAACCTGCCCCATGTCAGCAAGGTTCCTAGTTTCTAGCTTCTACGAAGCACTCAGACGAACAAACCATCCCTTGAACATCTCGAGAACTGCGGTAGTCTTAAACGAAAAGAAAAAATAACATACCTTTGCAAATATTGATATTAATTCATGCCTTATTGAGCGCATAAATAAGCATAGTACGTATTTTTTCCGAATGAATCAGTTTGTTCTCAACACCAATAGCACTGGAAACATATTTGGTAACACGTTATATTGTATCGGCAGCTACCGTTATTGCATAGCTTGGTAAATCAACTTGGTCTAGGTACATCACACAATTTGCTTAATAACCTATCCTATGGGAAAAGGTGCTCCCAATTTGAGAGTTTTCTTAAGGGTGGCAGCATTCGTTTGAATGGAGATATTTCGTACTTTCGAACGGTGGTCGAGTAACAGGAATCGACGCCGGCAAAATTCCTCATGAACACACAATGCTTAAACATGGGAAAATATTGCATGCCGGTGGTTTTAATGCGTTAATGTTTAACCATTGCGGTTCTGCACCACTTCCCAACTAGAAGCAAACGTTCACTACACCATTACACATTTTGCCTTATCGCTGAACAAACTGAAAGCGAGAAAAGACTCCGGCAGTTTTGGTTCAGATTAGTAAACAAAATGTATTATTATTGGTATTGTTTTAAATGAAATATCATGCATAGTACACATAAAATTATGAATTTTTCAATATTGCTTTTGGCGCAGCATACATAAAGAAGAACTGCCTATTTTAACAGGATTCCTTTCTTCTGATCCGATTGAACGACGATTAACAGCAAAGAATTGCAATTCGAAGAGGTTTGACAAAAAAAAAAAAAACAAGTTGGGCCTTCTATTGTTCATTTTACTTGTTTACACATTCACATATGCACATTTTCGATGTGTATTTGTTAATCAAAACCCGTCGTTTCACCGCCGGAAGCGAAGATCTCCAACGAACAGATGGAAAAGAGTGGTTGAGCTCAATTTGATATTACATCCGACATCAGTTATGTCCGGTACTATTAGTTCAGCTAATGAAACGAATCGAAAATAGATTGATGATTTTTAATTTCACTTTCGCACTCGTTGCTCATTATGTCCGCGCTACGCGTTCGAGCTTTGGAGCCTTTCTCTCTGTACATTTTCCTGTTGTCAGTGTTTGTATTTGTTTTAAATTGTTTATCTCAGTAATATCTAGCTGCGGTTAAAATACATCATGTATTGTTTCCTTTATTAACTTATTGAAAGTTTTTTTGAATGTTTTGAGCTCGCGAATAATGCTTATTATCAAACCTAAATTTATCTTAGAGCTTTTATTATTACATTGGAATAATTGTAACTGTTTTTAATACTAGGCTTTAGCAGAATAACCTGGTCGAATAATAGGCAGAACAATTGAAAGACCTGAAACTTTGATATAGAAATTAATAAATTACTAAATAGTTGAGACATTGGGTTCATGATGGGGTCATTTATTCTATAATTCTCATAAATTCTAATCTAAAATTCTAATTCTTGCTAAGAACAACGCGGTATCTAATACAAAATGAAATTCTACGTAATCTAATATTTATTTGTTTTAATATGTGATGGTCTTTTGTCGTTTCACTGAGCACGCTACAAAGAGATGTCAACGACTTTTATCAATCAATCAATAGCAAAGCGTGATAATTTTCGCTATATCTTATCCAAGTTAAAATTATGGAAGTGATCGTTCAACACTTAGCCAAATGGCTGGATCTATTGGAGGAATTCATCGTGTTGACACTGCACATTTGACGAGATCGCTTTTAAATAAAGCCCAAAAGTTTAGGATTTTAATTCATAATGTTAAAACTAAATTAGGAAAGATTAAAATTCAAATCAACACACGATCAGTTGTATAGCACATGTATGTATGCTACAAACTAGCGGTACTAAACACAAATAACTGGCGAAGCAAAACGGTATAGTTACTTGGTTTCAACTACAACCATTGCCAAAGACTACGAAACGAGAGGAATAAACATGCAAAGAGTGAGAAATCCAGTTTCAACACTTGCCATAATAAAGCAACGAATGAAATCCCAACTGAGTTTCTCTCATTCCTTTCCCTTGCTCATTTATTTGTACGTTGCCTCTGTATTCGTCTATAGATCTGTTATCTAACAAGTGTATAGTTTTAGTTATTCCACTAAACTCCGCAAAATTTGGTTGCACTGGTACAATATGTCTCGCATCTATTCAGTATGTGCAGACAGGCGATTATCAAATGTAGTCTTCAATACCAGTGACAACCAACGTAGTGCAATTTTTAGCAAATTTTATTCAAGGATTTTGAAAAATCGATCAATTTCGTATAATATGGCAAGTTATGGCGATAAAAATTGCGGTAAAAATTATTTCAAAGTTGGCAGGGCAAAAAATTAAAATATGTTTTAAACATTTGTCGACTTTCACCATTCATCTTTCACCTTTCAGCATTCATCTTAAAAGAAGTTGATCTATTATTATGTGACAAATCAAACATTGTCTGTGTAAACGTAAACTTTGACAGTCCAGATAAGATTATAGCATTTGGTCAAAGACATGGCTGAGTGTGGTAATTATGTCTCCAAAAAGATCAGATGTTTCAGACAACGGATCAAACCAGCGTACAGCCCACAAACCATTTCAAACAGAGGTAGTAAAACCTTAGCATTACTGCAAATTATACATTACAGCCTGAAAATACTTCCGCTACAAGTCTCGCTTTCATCACTCAGCAGAGCTTTACGCTTTGGCATCCCAGTAGGAAAACTATAGGGATAGTAAAACAGACGGTATTGAGTATCCTACCTTCACGAGATCAATCGTAGCTTGTGTGCGTGCTAAAACGATTGAGCGGAACACTATGAACGAATGTTTAAATTACTGATAGCAGCATTTCCGTTTTAATGTATTTTACCCGGCTACTGGCCCTTTTTATGCAGTCTCAGCGAGATTACCGAAACATGTAAAACAATCAAATTCAGGAATAAATCATAATTAACATAATATTAAAATCTTATATTTTGGTCATTTGAACTTTTATTGATATACGCATATGGTTTACGGTTTGGATTATATTTTATCCTTCAAACAATGTATATGTAGCTTAATTACAACAAACTCTGGATTCCAAAAGAGTTTCGAAATGTTTGTTTCCAACTATTTTACTCATACGGTTAAAAAAGTAATTGTATTGTTGCAGTATAAAATATGTACTTAATCAATTAGGTGTAGGAACAATATCGCCTAGCCTGGCCGGTTATTCTGAAATATAAATCAGGGGTAAATGAAGCATATACATGTGGAAAACCCTCATGCAATTCCACTACCGTTGGTCATTTCGGTTACTTATACCCGGTATACTCGTTCTGTTATACAACCAACAACCAGTTAACCAAGTATCGCATCAAGCACCTACAAAAACACGCTTGTGCATATTGCTCAAGTCTGTGACATTGCTTTTACGTTGAAAAGAAACAGATATTAGTACCAAGACCAATATTACAATAAAATCAAATAATAAACGTAAAAAATAATTAATACTGCTATGACTATTTTTTCAAAGCTTATCTTATATTAAAAATGTGCTTCAAACTCTTTTTTACAAATGCAGCTCTACACAAGCAGTTTCGTTGCGCTGTTATGTAAATGTACTGACCTTAAAACCATCACTGCTTAGGGAAAGAAACATCGCAACTTGCTGTCTCATTACAGCAAGGTCTCGCAAGGCCTCCGGTATTGATCACTGTTATTCAACGAAGCAGGTTGGATAAATGAAATGAGGAACGATCAAATATTACAGATGCTTTTGCTCGCACCCAGTACAGTCTTTCAATTGAAACAAGTACAACACAGCCAACAATAAATTAGAATCAATATTTGTCACAATTTCGAAATGGGATGTTATTGTGAGCGAATAATTAATGTTTTGAAATATTAACTTACATACAAAAGTGAAAGTGATCACTCTAGAACGGCAATGCGTAAACTGGACCAGTTGTAATATATACTGTGTATAACCAACAACAGTCATTAATTTGCTTGCCACAAATGCCTAAAACCCAAATTGTAATTCAATGACTGCAATCTGAGCTAAATATCAGAACGGGATTCACAACTTTTGCTATTTGATTGTGATCTTCTGCGAATAGGTTGTAAAGAAAAGACAGAAAACAATATTGTTATTGTTTCTGGGATCATAAGGCGAAACGTCGGAGGAAGAAACAGTCCAAATATAACCATCGTCGACAATGGCCAAATTATAGGAGTCACCTGCAAATAGTGCAAGGTTAATGATGTGAAAACATATAAATTGTGACAGCGTAAAATTAAGTTTTTAATGCGTGTTTCCCTTTAGCGCGCCCCTTTCTCCAGTAATTTTTTTTCACGGACGACCTTAAAATTATGTGCAGAGATTCATTCGAACCCCCATCACCAGTTTTAATGATGCTTTTATCCCACACCGCCAGAGCTATCTACAAACTACTCGTTCTGAACAGAGGGAAACATTTTCACTCCGTCAAATCTTCGTATGCGTCGTAGTTTCCGATGAGTTCAAGTAATGGAAAAAGTGGAACGAGCTATTTGACGTAGGCCGTGTCTTGTCATTAAAAATGAGTTAACACACACTTAAAACTTAAGCCGAAATTTCTATGCATATCATCGATCAATATTTCTTTGGCAGACGTTTAGACTAATCACATTCCGTTTGGTGGAACTGCTAATGAACTCGTCCATCGTTCCACCTGTTATACTTGGGTTCATAGCTCGGGTTCATTGTGCGTCTAATGAACTAAGACATTATTCTTATGAGTCTACCAAAATCATTCGTATAACGAGTGAATCGCTCGAAATATGTGTGTTAAAATTATTTTATTTTTTAATTTAATTAAAGCTTCCAATAATTGCTACAAGATGATAATATTTTCATAAAATGTATTGTTTGTTATGTGCTCATTCAAATACATTCAGCATCGAATAATTTCTTTACAATACTGTAATTCCCTATATGCTTTCTTCACAACTAGCTTACGTGGTGTGACTTAGCGTGAAATATGAAAAGAAGAAAGGCGTTTTTACTCCTTCTCTAGCCACGAATGGGATTGCTTCAATGCCTCTGGACCCCTCAAGACCAGTTAAAAATAGGGGCCTCTAGTATGACTTACTCTACGGAAGGCACGAGCATGGACTATTTCAAAGGGGCGTCAAGAAAACAGGTGAATTGCATTTGCACATAGAATCTTGCTCCATCAGTGCAGCAGTTTTCACATTCATGGGATTAAAATATGGTGCAAACTACGAGCCGTTATTGCTTTGAGCAGATACAAGAGACAAATGGTTAAAGCTGAAATGAAATTGTGTGGTCATGCTAGAAAAAAAAAAAAACAAAACAAACAAGATTGACCGAAAAATACTAGCAGTTGTAGGAATGTATCGAAAAGATGATTAATTTGTTCATAATGATACACAGTCAAAGAGCAGAAGAAGAAGTACCTAATATTACACCCTGCATTGTTATGCAACATTAGTAAATACTTTGTTAGCGTTGCACAATGGGAAATATAAATTTCATCTTTTCACAATGTATTAATAAATGAATATATGTTGTTCTTACTTTTTATGGATCATTTTGTTCAGATACAAACAGTCGAAATTACTATTTGCTTTATTTCTGGAAACGGTAAAATCGAAAGATATGTTTAGCATAGAATTAGCAGTAATTCATAGGCATAAAAAAAGCTAGGCAAAAATTTTGCTAATTTTAAAATTACAAGAGAAAACTGATTAGCTTACAAGCGCATCTGCTGGATTCGCTTCGTTTCTCTCAACCGCTTTCGGATTGTCGACCTTTGCGAGCGTGTTGCATCGCTAGCAAACAGGTTTATGTTGCGGGATATTTAACGCAAAAAAAGCCTATCGATTTCCTGTTTGGTCGATAGAAAGTGAAACGGATATGCTGATGGTCCGATCACATTCTGCTCAAAGAAACCTTAAGCTTGAAACTTCGTAAAGCCATCATTACCAATGGCCAATGTCGGGTAAAAATCTGTTCATAATTAGCATCGTACTTTCTCAGGTAACAACAATATCATAAACATACACACTGACACATACAGTTCTCACCTCAGCTACATTAAAACGGATGTTTTAATCATAGTCGTCCGTTTGTCGTACGTAATTAAAGTAACTTACATTACACTCGGATCAGTCACATGACATTTAGCTTTCCCATTAGATTATCGTTGAGCAAAGTGGGTCAATGTCGGATGTGCTATGTATTTTTTGCGTGATTGTGTGCACTATTGTTTGCTACCCATTGGTTTGGGTAACTTTATGCAGTACTGCGTAATGTACGTCTGCTTATAGCACAAGAAACAGCCGGCGCAGCTCAAGAGTAATTTAGTTATGTTTTTAAAAAGCAAAAAAAAAACTTGGGGTTGACATATTAAATGAGTTTAATACTGTGTACAGAACACTCGCAACATAATTAATGCTTGTTGATGGGCAAGTAAACCACATCAAAACTGTAACTGTATGTAAGTATGTGCTTTCAGACCTCATACCACTGAACATCTTAAAATGCCATTTTGTATTTGGCTTCAAGTGTGCATACAAAACGGTTGGGAATATTTTATAACTCTTTAACACTGTTTTAAAAAAGTACTTCAACTATTTATTTAAAGCCTTTTGCAATTTTGTAAGTTGACTGTTGTTTAGCTTACCATGTGCTATACACTCCTCTGTCTTTTTTAATCTCTTCTGCTTCTTTACTCATAACCCATTGCGTTCGTATCCAAGAGGTCAAAGCAAACATTCATGATCTCAATAACCTTATCTTGCAGTACCTGCGGTCGACCGTGGCCCTAACATAACTATTCAAATCATGTAAATAGTGGGAAATTAGCTTGTTTGAGATTTTCCCTTTCGTTTGCAGTCAAAGAACTTCGGCATGGTCGCTTCGAAGCATACCATGGAAATGGAAAGTTTGGTTTCGTTGTGCACGTAGGGCGTCTGTCTGCGTTGTACAATTAACAGTAGTGGTGTACGCTCGGCATAATCAAACGAGAAAATCATACCTTTTCGCAATGTTTATGTTCGTCCAGTCTTTCAGCATACACGTTGCCGACCAGCTTCGCTTTGGGGTACTTTCATTGTGAAGTACGCTTATTTTGTTCCTCCTTATTCACCTGAGACATCAAAACTTGATTTAGTTAACAGCGTTAAAAAAGTACAAACGCTTAACGATGGTTTGACTAGGTGCGTGTGCATCACGAAGTTTTTAATCCGTCATTAGCTGAAAAGATTGATGAGTTCAATTGCCGTTTTCACTTCATTCGTTTTTTAAAGAGCCTCATTTTCATATTTTTCTAATGTAATTTTCTCTCCAATAGATGACTTGCGGCATTTCTTGTGTGGACAATGCGCTAAACAAATCCTTCTTTAAGCTGGGTCTCTTCATCGGAAGGCATCCGGGTTACTTTCTTATAGTACCAGTTTTATTAGCTCTTCTGTGTATGACCGGGTGAGTACATGTAATACAAAGCATGCAATTGTTTATTTAGCGCTAAAATTTTTACACACAAGCACACAAAAGAAAACATAAAACATAAATGGAAAACAAACATTTTCAATTTAAGGTGTGTTTAATCATAATGCTTATAAATTTCACTCATAAATCACTCTTCAAATGCCTAGCATCTTATCACAGTATTGTTTTACTTGTAAAAAAGTTGAAAACGTTTTATTTTACAAATGGGATGATCGTAAACTAGCACTTCTCATTTAACTGGATCGTTAACTATGATTGCTCACTAAATACATGCCATGAAGGCGTTCAATTTTGTAAGGTTTGAAGTATTCCATGAACAGATTCTCCGGCTTGTACATTGCTGAATCATAATAATTTTTGTATGTTTAATTTTTTTAGTTTAGTTTACAATTAACCATTTTATTCTTATTTCTTCTTCAACTTATTTTCCTAACTCATATCTTATTAGAGCGCAGAACAATTTATCAATTTATAATTTAAAACGATGTAACATGTAAACGATGTAAAAATATGTGAAAAACTCCTCGTGCCTTGCTGTTGAAAATAAAGGATTGATAAAAAACAACAAAACAATAAACTACACTAGAATAATCAGACGCACAATAGTAAATCCGAGCGTTAGAAGAAGAAATCGTTTGAGATGTTGTTTTTAGCATCTAAGCACCATGACTTTACTACTTATTTTAACGATGCCTTGTTGCCTAGTCCCAACAAGTACTTTACATTACCAGGAAATCGTTGGATTTGTACAAACCACTAAAACATGTTAATTAAAACTTTATGACCTATAATGATGATTGGGTTTCATCAATTTGTGACACGTTCTTTTCCACAACAGACTTTTACGACCGTTTGGTTTTATGCATGACTCAAACATAATGATTTATCGATAAATTTGTGAAGGGCATGGTTATGGTAATGTAATACGGTACAAAACAAAAAAAATTGCTAAGATTTGGATTCAAATGCATTAATGTCTTCTTATTCCCTCCCTTTATTGTAGCTTTCAACAAATAAAATATGAAATCGACCCAGAATATTTGTTCTCACCAGTCCGAGGCGAAGGCAAATCGGAACGTGCCATCGTTGAGAGCTACTTCAAGGTCAACTATACGCACCGTTTCAATGTTGGAAGAATTACTCGCCCGGGTAAGGATAAAAACAAGTGCAGTTACTGTACCGGCAGGAAACATAGTAGTTCAGGATGCAGGGCAATTATACCGGTTATAAATGCCGTCCTTTAAGTCAGTTCCACTTTTCAGTAGGTGCTTGTCAGCGCTGCTAGGCCATATCTTGACTACTTTCATTTCTAGCCGAACCACTCGATTTAACGGGCATATAGGAACAGGCTTTGGCTTATACGTATCACGCGAAGGTGGAGTTTCTTCTACTTGTATTCCTGTATGAACACTTTTTTTAGACAAACCACGACTATCAGGCATAGAATTATGCATATGAACTATTAAAAGTTTGTTGCTAATGAAGCCAACAGGTTCATATGGGTAATCATATAGGTTCATATCTTTAGAGATATGTGACCTATAGTTATATCTATATAGAGATATGTGGTATGTATTGATGTAGCATGTGATTTCGATTCTATTTAATAATTATTGTTTTTTCCTAATTGTAATACAATAGGAATGGAAACTTCAAATTCAAAATAAATTACCCAAGAAACAGGTTTGTCGCTTTACTTTTGGATGTTGAAGTCTTTTGTATTCAATAATGTACAAACACAAACCAATTAATCAAATTTATATGGTACCATTAGAGAAATATTTAAGTTACAGTAAAGCTTTCATTAGCAAACCGTTTTTGTTATTAGTTATTTTCTTTGGAAATTAACAAGATCAAAACAAGTTCTTGCAATAAAATGTGCATTTTAAAAGTTTTTTTCTGAGATTGCTAGAATCAAAAATTGTCCGAACAAACGGCACGTGTCATGAATGTGATGATGAATGACGCAAATAGAAATAGGTGTAAATCATGATTTATCCCTGCGATAAATCCCACGGCTTTTTTTAATCGAATTGTGAAGTGCACTTTATCAGGAGCGTATAGAACACAACGAAAAGATTGAGCTTGTTTGTGGCGAGACGATACTAGCATTGTTTTACAACCGAGAGCAATTAATTATTGATCGAATTTAGCCTCAGTTTTTGCACGGATTAGGTCACGTGCAATTTTAATAGTGCATCAGATAGCGCACAAATAGAGCTGTGCTTTCGCCGATTATGAACACATGCCATATCTTTCATTAGTGATTTGATAATCAAGGCAATCAAGCTTGAGGAATTAACTTGAAAAATGCAACTGCGTCTCTTATCAGTCAACACTCATTTGTGTAAGGTACGAGGCGTTTGTGTAATCAAAATTTCGAAAATATCAAAACCCTATCAGGTTTTTCTTCTTCGAAACCAAAAAATGTGTTAAGGGTTTCAAAATGTTGAGGTGCTTTGAACAACGTCATACAAGTACGCTGATACGGCCTTCAATTGAGCCTTCGTAGCCTTTCGATGAATCGATGGACTAGTAGCAATTAGTAGTAGATTGGTGAAGTATGTGTGTATGTAGCTAAAACATGTAGATTCCGTTATTGATGCCGACCACCGATAAGCATGTCTAGAAACAGGTACATTCTGTATATGACAGCCCTTAAGACAATGTGGCTACAAGCAAATAAATGTGACTCAGGCCAAAGGCTTATTTAAAAAAAAGAACTTTAAACCATTTGAAACAAACTTTTAACTATTTAAGGCTGAACGTTTAGGCTGAACTTTTTGCTTTGATCAAGGATTAACACCCATACAGAAATAGGTGTTACAATAAAAAGAAAGAAACGGAAACAGAATCGAAAATATTTATCCCAAAACAACAATGCGCTTACACTTTTGCATTTCGGCCAGGCAAATCATAAAGCAATTAATTTTTACCCTTGACGACAGAAATTGGGAATCAAAAACCAGTCACAAAACCTTGCTGCTAATGTTGAAATGGAGCAGAAAATTGTCTTCACAGCTTGTCTGATGCCGATATTCATTCTACTTTTCCCTTCAGGACGGTTCGGTCGAGTAATTGTCATTTCGAAGGACGAACACAACAAAAATCTGTTACGAAGCGAAGTTTGGCAGGAGTTACGACTGCTGGATGGCATTATACAGAATGCTACCGTGCAATACGACGGCGAAACGTTCACCTACCGCGAAGCTTGTGCTCGTTGGGAAAATGAATGCTTCACGAACGATATACTAAACCTGGATAAAATCATCGACGAGGTAAGTCCTTTACACCACACCCCTATTTGACAACTAAAGAAGTGTGTTTTTTTTCGCTTTAAAATTCTATGCTAAATCATTATAAAACTTTCTTTCTGGCAGGTTGAAGCTGGCGACCTAAATCTAACCTTTCCAGTAATGTTCAACCCCGTGACGTGGGATGCGCACGTCTTTCCGGTATTTTTCGGTGGGACGCAGGTATCAGAAGACAATCTGATCGTTTCGGTGCCATCACTGCAGTTGGTGTACTTTGTTACGGCCGATTCCAAACGACAGGATGCCCGAGGGGCTGCCTGGGAAGAAGCGTTTCTGGAGGCTGTTGGATATGCCGAAGATCATGGAGTTTTTAAATACATATCTGTTGCACGTTTCGCTTCGCGCACACTCGATCACGAGCTAGAGCGGAACACTCGAACAGTGGTTCCGTACTTCAGCTCAACTTTCGTGTTGATGATAGTATTCAGGTAAGATGGCTTGGCATTTTGCTACCAAACAAGCATGCAATTTTTTAATTTGTAATTCTTGACATTTTCTTTCGTTACTTCTTTCACTTTTGCTAACAGTGTTGTGACCTGCATGATGGGTGACGTAGTTCGATCCAAACCATGGCTCGGACTGATGGGTAACGTATCGGCTGTGATGGCAACGTCTGCCGCCTTCGGATTGGCCATGTATCTGGGCATCGAGTTCATCGGAATCAATTTGGCGGCACCGTTTCTTATGATTGGTAAGTATTGCCACATTGCTCTAATTGCAACTCCACTCAGCGTACCAAGGATACGTCGTTGGCGTACCCGAAATCGTAATCCATTTACGCATCACGTACATGCTGAGTCCAGCTAGCTTGTGCCACTCGGTTAACAGTCCCCAGTAGATGGCTATGCCTAACACCCGATTGTGGTGAAAATGATTCGTTCGCAATTGTTGCCACATGATGTAAGAGAAAGGCGAAAGGTGTAGTTTATTGTATTTTGTATCAGCTCTTCAAACTACACAGTTGAACTGTTTTCTTTTAATTGCTCGGTGACTGATCACCTTTATGATGTGAGCATTGATAGTTTGCACATATGCTAAAAAGGTCACTTTTTTCAGCAATAGATCCGTGCCATCCGTGCGAATCTTTAGTCATCGGGCAACTGTACTTAATGTGATTATGGAACTGCGACCATGAGTATTACCAATAGCATCATCTTCAGGACGACATTGGACTAGCTATAAAAAACCTTCCCCCCAACAATGTCACCTCAGACGGTCAAACTTTTCTCTCTGTCATGCTTACAATGCTCGCCAAAGACACAGCGGGTTGTGTTGCGATCATGAGACAACAGCACAGCAATTCTCATAGTCTATGAGTAGAATACTAATTACCGTTTAAGTAGGCAAGCAACCTATTACAAGGTGCATCATACGAACCATACATGGTTGGTTGTTTGTGTATGAACACAAAACAATGGTGATCGTTGAAGAAGTGTTGTTATTTTTTTGATTTTGAAGCTTCACTAGCAGGTGACCATTTCTTGTACCGATAAATGTATCCATTGGTAAAGAATTTATACAGCTCTCGCTACGCACGACAACACGCACACTACAGTACGTATGTTTTGTTTTGTGTTATAATCTTTTAGACAAACATGTGCCTGAGTTATTATAGTTAAGTTCAATTAATAGCTTTTTTATCTGCTCCATGGATGCTCATATATCTTAATAAAAAAAAGCAGCACAATATTTGTTACTATTATTATGAATTGTTATGGGTGGCAGTAAAAGTACCACGCACCCTTCCTGGTTCAATATATCACTGTTCAATATTGTGTTATGACCTCAGTTTCATACGCGGATTAAGTAACCATCGTCTCATAACGATCTGATTTTCACGCGCAACAATCAAATTTTCATATTTGCTATCTGCTGTGTTTCTTGCAGCCCCGTGCCGGAAACTGTCCGGAAGCTTATTTACTGTTTTCTTTTCCACTACCTGTGTGTGCTTTTCTGCTTTCATTTCGCTATCATTTCCCCAGACAAAGGCAAACAGTACCATTTTTATAAATACTCACTATTACCGTAATACGCTGCCAGTACTGATCATTTTTGGTTTGCTTTGCTCATCTTGCTCATGCAATGATATCACACTCCACTTGGAAGAACACAGAAACACAAACGAATGATATAAATTTCGTAGCAAAGCGTGGTAGAGTGAAATGAACCGAAAAGAAATCACCAACCAGCATGCCAATTAAACATGTGAGGAAAAACTCTCATTTCGATGGGGTACACACGAGAGCACATAGCACCAAAAGCCAGTTACATAACTTATTGCCGCTCGGGAAAAGAAATACGTATACAATTTTCAAACTCTATGGTATTTGCCAATGATGCCGAAAGATAAGTGCCGGTGAGTTGCGTGAGACGAAAAGAAAGGCAAAACTAACGCTAACGGACGCTTGAGAGGCTCTAGATGCGAACAGTGAGTGCGAGTGTATGAGAGAATTCAACAATCAACATGACCGATGCACTCAATTGCCGGCAATTTACGGTCACCGAAGGTGCGCCGCAAACTACGATTGCAAACATAAGTGCATTTACGAGCTACCTCCCTGCGACGGGGGTGGCTTAAGGTAATGTACAAATAGATCACCATTTATGGTCTGAGTGTGATGGGTGATTTGGAGCCGGAGAAAACTTTTTGGGTAAAATATAATCACAGAAACGTGCTTGTGCGCAACGAATAGAAACACAATCAATTGTTTTGGTAATACTAATGTGCGAAGCATTTTAAAATGTCACAGGCGCAGCACAAAACACGTTATGCATGAACAAATGGCTCTATTAGTCGAGAATTAGTGGAGAAACTTAAAATTGTTGATAGCATTAAATAGATTTCCAGCACTACACGATCCGCATCATTGGTTCGGGCGTAAAATGTTTCGGATTGGTGAAACTTCTTTCACTGCATATCTTGGAAACGTACCTCAGTGCACTGAAACTGCAGCCCAAAATAACCGCGGCACCCTCTTAAGTAATACTGATTTCTAACGTACGCATACTCTGCAAACGCCTTGTGTGCATTGATAGAGGATGGTGTTCCAATTGCGGCAAAGGGTTGTGCCGCTTTTATGAACATGATCACCGCAATCTCAGCCACATTGATAGCTCTGCTTAACAAAACAATCTCTATAGCACTAGAAGCCAAATTTGCCACAATCAAATCAGATGCCGTCCGTCGCTGTGGTTATTGTTGGATAAATTGTTGCGCATATTTGTAAGCCTGATCTAGGTCACGGAAGGCGTCCTTGTGACTGTGCGGCTCTTTTGCAGAAGAATAGTTGCAGTTGTTCGTTGCATGGCCAATAAAGAATTGGATTCTACATTTTCTGACACACTTTTGCTGATGTGTGTGTTTTCCTGATAGATCAAATTAGACAACATTGTAACCAATGAGACAAAAAAGTCAATATCGCACAGATCATTGAACAAATTCATGCAAGCCCTACACGTATACGTACTATTTGCACGAGCAAAATTCAACTCTAATTAACCAAACCTTCAAATTTCTGGTACAAGAGTTAGTGTGGTGCATTCTTGACCAAAGGCTAGTTCAATACAAACCACTGGAACGATAACAACACCGGCTCTAAACCTAAGGTTATGGAAGTTGTTATTCCACACGTCCGCATTTAAATTAACGATCCTTTAAGCTTTACGCGTTACACATCATGGTCTGATAAGCTTCCTCGTAAGCCGGATGCTTCCTAAGAAGGTTCAATCGAAGGTCAAATAATTGGATGTTAATTGTATTCCTTGCTGATGTAGTACAACAATATTGTTTCTAACTGTTAACACGACTTAATTAAAGTAAAAGCACATAATATACAAAAACTTAGGATAAAAATATGCAAACAACAAAATAACGCAAAACCGTCTTCACTTACCTTTCAATCAATCGTTCAGTTAAGGAGAATGTCAGCTTAGGGCGACTGCTAAAACAATTATCAATCTTTCGCATCTTTCACAACACCAACAGCCAATCGATTTACCACATTTAAACGCCCAAGAGCACCGAGTAGATGGTAATTATTTGGTTTCGTTCGAGAACCTACGGAAATATGCTAACCTATGATGGCCACAGACCAAACCATGCTAAACTTAACTCAAATCTAACAGATCCGTCTCACTTAGCGCATGCTTTATCGATCGGTAAATTGAGCCGTGGGTGAGCGATTAGGCGTATGGCGAACGGTAAACGCCACTGGTCGCAAGAATGGTGAAATTACGCACAACCTTGCTTCGGAAACATTCATTAGCCCACCATACACGATAAGAAGTTAAAGTGGGGTTGCTGCATTGATGCCAACATACAGACACCTCAGTTCTATTGAGCCATTCAAGAGTCCACATTTAACTGACGATTCTTTGCCGGCTGATAGGTATCGACCGTCTAAGGTTGGGTCCTGTAAACGACTTTGAAGCTACATTTCAAAAAACACAAAAAAAACTACACCACACCACCGCGCATACGTGAGTAAATGATTATGTCATTGCGACCAGACGTTTGGTCGATGGTAGGGGAGAACAGTGCGTGTTGTGTGGGTTGTAATTATCCCCCCAGAGCTATTCGCCCTCGCGGTTATGCATGCGTGCCATACGTACTTCACTGTGCAAATTTGGGCTGTCATTATCAGATGCATTGTTAACTTAATTTTTACTGAACAAGACAAACTTATAAATTAAGTATTTTTTTATCACAAAATGGCAACATAAGCAAATTAAATAAATCAATAAAAAATAAAAAGTTGCAATAACGTAACTTTCTCAAGCTGTTGAAATTAATATTCGCTTTTGAATCAACATGAACAAATATGCCTAAGCTCTAATATCTATCATTCATTTCTCCATTGCAGGTATCGGTATCGATGACACGTTCGTCATGTTGGCCGCCTGGCGTCGGACGTCCGTGAAACTCTCCGTCCCGGAACGTATGGGTCACATGATGTCGGAAGCGGCCGTCTCCATCACAATCACATCACTGACCGACATGATCTCCTTCTGGATTGGCATTCTAAGCCCCTTTCCATCGGTTCAGATTTTCTGTGCGTATAGCGGATTTGCCGTGTGCTTTACCTACCTTTGGCACATAACATTCTTCGCCGGCTGCATGGCCGTATCGGGACACTGCGAGTTCAAAAATCTGCATGCCATCTTCGGATACAAGGTTTTGCCGGAATCGGTTGCCATTAAAGGTACGTAGAGCCCTAAACGTAGCGTATACGTTACAAACCGTTAACCGTTAATCGGCACCATTCATCCACCGATAACCGCTGTATAAAGTGTAAAATAATGCTAACATACAAACAGCTAGGATCAAACTAAGTAATCGTTGCAGTAGCATGATTAAGCCAGAAGCTAAATACAATCGTCAATGTCACGTTCATAACCACGGAAGCTTATATCAGCCTGCTGGAAACGATACACACTACTTAAAATGTTAGAATACATTCTCAACTGCAATTATCCAGCGTTTTGAGAGGCACATTCGATAACAAATTTACGCCAGATGAAGTATCACAGGGAAATAACCCGCTTTGATAGCGTTTCCTTGGTTCCATACGATCTATCTTGTTCTATTCAGTGATGTATTCATCCCACGTTCCGTTCGTTGAGAAATCACTCGCCATTATGTCGAGTTTTATCATCGGCACGCAAATATACACGCGAGTCCCGCGAACAACCGTAAGGCCTGGGATGTGCTATGTCGATTAAAGGCACGAGTGCGTAACTGCTGATCTGATTTGAACACTATTTTTGCTTACAGCATTTTCGAAAATCTCGTGCACACCACTTACTCATCAGTGCAGTGTATTGAATTTTTAAGTTTATACATTTATGGTTAGACATGTATATAAATAGACATTTTTAATGTACATAAAAAATCATACTTGTCCACCTTTCACGACAGAAATACTTTTCAATATATTAGCCCTGGCAATCACTAATCTTCCTAAGAGCCAGAACACACCTTCTTGATGTTCTTTATCACTTCCGTATGTGGCATTTGTTCACCATCCCAGAAATGAAATGTGTGCATTCAATATCAGTTGAACCATGTTAGTTTTCTCACACGTTGCTTTTCGCCTCATTGCTAGAAAGTTTATCCCACTTCGTGTTGCTGTATTGACCGCACAGTGCACATGCACTGCCTTTCAGTGCACCAGATTTCTAACGGTAAACAGACGGCACGGGACCGGTCGAACCTTTCATCGAGTAGAACAGACAGAGCGTGTGCCTGCTGCCCCAAAACGGTACAGCGAACGGTGGACAAGAACATTTTTTTGTTATGATTTTTTTTTCAAAAACTACTAGGCCCACGCAAAATTTCCTTTTATCAATCTATTCCATAACAATTTATGAACCAACCGGGGTTCGCTTTGCTTCTTTTCTCGTCTTCTCTCTCTTTCTCTCTGTCTCTCCCTGTATTTCTCTCTCTCACACTCGCTGAATGTTTACACCAGATGCACCAGTGCATTCCAAACAATGAATCAATCCTCAATAACCATTTGCGCTCTTCGTGCCTGTCGGTACCGGAGGCCGTTTAAAAACGATCGCTTTGAAAGACAACCAGCACCTTCAAGATGCTGGCTCGGGTCCCTGTGCCGTAAGTGGGGAAGTTTTCGAGGGGACCGGAGAGCTAGGGAACTTGCAAAGCATTAGAATTAACGAGAGGCACAACGAAGCGGCGACACCGTACGGGAGGCGGTAACGATTGGGCGACGAGTTCTATTAGACAACCGTGTCTAGATCAATTAGATGACCGGTTAATGATCCGACCTGGCTAAGGGCTAGATAACGAGCGCCGGGAAGTGACGCTTGAAAGCGCGATAAGCATCTCGTGGAAAGAAAGCGTCCCACAACTATTTTAAACATCACCTAAGGAGCTGCTCGGTTCCTTTTGAAGGCAAGATTTGTATGCCAACTGCCACTGTATCTCGGCCGCGGTTGATCGCGCGCAAGAAAAAAAAAAAGAAATAACAAAAATGCTTTCGGTGGATGCAAACCGCTTTCATTTGAGTGTGTTGTTGGAGTAGAGCGGGAATAATCTTGCAACTTCCATTGGTGGCTCCATACATCGGTTCACCTCCTGCATGATCTCCTTCAGAAATGGAGTAGCGTTGCATGCGGTTGACGGAATGCGCTACTTTGAAGTGGAACGTCTGATAACATGCAACCATTTACCGTTCGGCCATCGATGTTGCTTTGTTGGGCGTGGTTTCCATTAGATGTGCACAATCGTCAGATTCGACAAAAGGAGTTTGCTTGTTAATGAGAGTAGTTAGTGTAAGTTATGTTACTGTTTTCACGTTCAATACAGCACAATCATAATTTCACCGCGCTTTACGGCCACTAAGATTATTAAACGTTATTGAAATAAATAGAGGAAGGGAATTCTTCAGATGATAACGTCTAAACACTTTTTTGCTGCAAGATTCAATTCAAGTACGATGAACACTATGTTAAAAGACTCCTGAAGCAGTAATCAGCAGAACGACGAGCATTACTTATGCAAATTTCTTCCACATATACGCATACCCAGCCTAAGTGTATAAACTGGCACGTAATGGTACATTAAAAAAAAAATGTGAGGAAAGTTGGACAGTAGGTCAAAGTATTGCTCTCCCTGCATCAAGTGAAGCTCTGAAGAACAATAAGATCTTTCCGCTGGAATGTACAGAGTTTTTTAGGGCGCTGTTATGTAACTGCATTCAGCTCAGCCTTTTTTATTTGTTCGATACCCAAAGAGGCTGATCGATTCCCTTCGTACGATGCATATCGTACTGATTGCCCAATTGGAAATTCCCAAGAAACGACCATCAAGTCTGGCCAAATCATCATCGGCCTCGGAGCGAACTTCATCAGGTGAGGTTGTGTGTGAGGAGCATTCAATTAAGTCCTACTGTACTGTGACTGATTCAAGTTTCGTATAGGAATCGCTTTACTTCAAGGAAGTCCTTGTAGGTGACAATGGAAAAGGAAAATTTAAAATTGACTGAAACTAATTTACTGATTTATTTTATAAAAAATATATCAACAGCTCACACAAAAGGTGCCCTATTATTAACGAGAACATCATAATCTGCCAGTTTGTATTATTGCCCCTTGTATCTTTACAAAATTTTGTCCAGAAGTCAAACCACCACTTGCAAAACAGTAGATGATGGTTTCTTTCATTTTCATATACTATTATGATACATGTTAAACATTGATACTTCTATCAGTACTCTAGGCGAAAAAAATTTAAGCAAGACGTAACAATCCATTACCCTTCTATTACATGAGCTACAAAAGAGCAATCATCCTTGGCTGCAGCTTTTCCTCCAACGTTGATCAACCAGCCAGATGTAAGAGAAATCTAATAAATTTAAATTGTTTATAAACACCGCATGATAGGGATCCTTCACCTTCATAAGCTTACGTGTTCCGTTAGATGCTCAGGAGGAAGGGATACTCGTGTGGGTTGCGAGCTCGGCGAATGGAAAAAATATTGATGTCGATGTTCGTGCACTCCACTGCCCTCGTTTTCACGCCACAGTTCGCTGTCCGCTCGCCACGGATCGACGATCGAATGATAGTAGTTTGAAGAAGCCCAACAGCTGACTGCCCCGAACCTACAAGGTGTGAACCAATTTGGGGTCAGTAAACTGTCTGGTTCCCTTCGCTTCGTCTTTCGTTTGCGTGATGCAGCATGCGATTTGTCGCTCGAATGCATAGCGTCCTTGCGTCTGAAATGAAACTACTGGTCAAACTGGTGCCCCTATCGTTCGGTTCCGTTGACGGATGCATACTGACATCGATTTGTTGCAATAAGGTCGCGTTCAAGGAAGCGGCCGTACGAAGGAAATCAAGCTTAGAGAAAAGCGGGAGTCATTGTCTACGCATGTATGTGGTGCTTTATAATCGATACTGCTGGTTGCATTGTACGTTCCGGAAGCGAATTTATGCACCTCATATGACACTATGTACACCTGAGTCCATATATAAACGTTGTTGGTAGCACGATCGCTTGTTAAAACGAACAAGGTTCGAATCGCTGAAAGGCTTACCTGAACCAAACGAAAGCTGTATGTGTGATCCGTACTGCAATCAGCCCGCGCAGCGAGAAACGACGAGAACGACCTGTATCACAAAACCGTCGAGAGCAAGTCTAAAGGATGAAACATGCGCATTCGAGAATATGACGACTTTACTTGACAGCACAAACACCAGACCAACCACGCCTTGCGAGAACAACCATCACTTGCCGGTGATCAGTGGCCGGTCAGTAAAGCAACATACTCGAGCAAACGGAAGCGAATCATTTAGGAGAATAAATCAGATTATTTACGATACGTCGCGGCGACATTGCGGCTAACTCAGTCTAGCATATTTCCACTCCAAAACTGCTCCAAACAAACAAGATCTGGTATCACAACGCGAGCCAAAGATACACGTACGCATAAATGTGTGTATGTACCTACAAGTGCACACTCTAGTTTACGGTTGATTCATCGGCATCCAAATTGAAGACAGTACCGTTACAAGCAGGCCCCGCTGCTTAAAACAGTGTCTTCAAATCATACAGTCCGCTTCGTCGCTTCGATGTGCAACATGTAATAATCCAATAAAACATGATAATTAGTTTAAACGAGTAATCGTCGACCCATGATTTGCCTTGTGATAAGCACACCCGCTGACGTTGCAAAAATAATAGCACACTCATCTGCGTTTTGCGTTTAAGATGTGGTACGATATCTTGCATTTGTAGAAAGGCGAGAAAAACTAGTGGCAAGCGATCTTCTTCCTGGTAATTATGGAATCGTTTTGTTAATTGAAAAAAAAACAACTCTTTATGTTGTTAAGCGCTTTGTTCCTGAATATTACCAAGGAAATAGTATTTGTTTCATTTAATTATAGATCTTTCAAATCTCGAGCAGAAAATATGGTCATCTTTTTTAACGGTACTACTACACAAACGAAATCAACGTGCAAACCAACTGCCAATGCTTGTTATGAAACGTTATTTAATGCGTTAGCGCAAACTACATCGGCCTGTACACTCGTTTTTTTTGTGGTTGTGAAAGAGTGATTTTTAGTCATCTTCCAGGCAATGTTGATTGCTTGAAGCAATCAACGACTTTTTTCCTTGAGATGATCGAAGAAAATCTCAGTAATGATAGTAAAGCGTGTCATCTGCAGTGTGTCTTAATCTCCTGCTCAGGATAAAACCCAGCACACGCTTACACACACGAGAGAGCTTTCACATGCGACCATCATCGCGCATAATCGTGCTTAAAAACAACAGAAAATAACAAAAATTTCAATAATAATTGCCGATGATGTTTGGCATTACTTTGCGCCTGATCTGAACTTTTCACTCCAGCGCAACGGAACGAGAGGTCTGTTTCTTATTCCCTTCTCCTCTAACCAAACTCTCCAGCTGTATGTGTGTTTATCGCCACGGGACAGTGGGTTGCCCGCTGATGAAACAACGTACTGTTATGTCACACTATTTGACACTACGTGAAGATGTAACCACGATGGTCAGATCCCAGTTTCAACAATGGGACGGTTTCAGCAGGATCTTACTTGAATTCGTTACTCGACCAGTGGGTCAAGTATAATGATTTGGGTGTGAACCTACAGGCATTCACGCAAAAAAAAAAAAAAAACGGAGATGAGGATGTGCGTAACTTGATTGACTCTTGGATATTGTACAAGAGTCGGTCAGGTTAGGTGGTACTATTGCTTCAAACTGCAGTAGCTGGGACATTAAGCATTATTCCTTTCTCTACGTCCTCTAAGCGTCTGTACATTGCTCTGGATCTTTGCATGATGCAGGTTACTCAACTTGGCGGTTCAGTGCACTTGTATAACAGAAGTTGTAAATTAATCGAATCGTTCACTAAATTCGCTGGAACAAACTTACTCAATGCAATTACCACACCGTGGCGTGATGATTATGCGTCCCAATCCCGGCCACGCGCGCACACCGACCGGTCTCTGAAAAACTACGTACCATAGATCATCGGCTACCGCAGTGCGGTGCGAAATTAAGCTAGCAACCCGTTTAACGTTCGATTTGCCGGTTGTTCATTATTGTCGCAAACGAAAACTCACCATATGCAGAATGTTTTCGTTTGATTGTTTTTTTCTTTCAATCGATTTTTTATTTTGTTCAACGTTTGTTCCTTCATGTTGCGAATTGTGTATGGACTATAAGAAGAAAAGTAACTCGCATTTTCGGACATTGATGAGGTGTTCTCTAAGTTTAAAAAGGCAGCGTATACATCGGATTTAGGCAAATCTAATACAAATGCACCGAATTTTATCGAACAATTTATGGACCGATGGATGTGCGATGGTTAAATGCTTTTAATAAAACATTAAACATCAATCCCACTTTTACATAACATTCTTCTGCGCTCAAAAGTGAATCTCCAAAATTGGATGATATTACAACTAATATGAGCAGTATCTCCTTTCTCGGATAACGGTGTCCAACCCTTAAGAGTTCACGTTTAACGCACGAATTCAGTGGCTCATTACATCATTCAGTAGATCATTCTGTGTACGCTAGATTTACCTTGTTGCTAACAGAAAACACGCTACCATTCGTTAAAACCACTGTACGGTCATTTCCACCAGTTAGTGAACCAGTCTTCAGTAACTTTGACCGTAAGGGTGGTAAAAGGATCCAAACCACTGGCAATGACGTACAGAGGTAGACAGCGCCTAGGCCATAAACAGAACAGGTGCGCAATATGCAACTGCACGTTGTCATAAGCATCGAGAGCGCACACGGTGTATCTCTCAGATATTGTGGCGCTTGGCCGATCGTTTACGGTTTATGACACAGCACCACACCGACCCGCAACCCGTGCCATTCCACAAAACCCAGAGGCTAGCGAGCACTAGAACACGCTCGTTTCGCGAACGGATGAACATTATTCGGATGGCCGATAACCTTCCCAGCCCTGAGAGAACCTCCGGTGTGGAAGTCAGTGGTCAACACGTGCCATTTCAACATCGGATCATGCTCGCAGTGCAATGTTGTGCATGCTGGGTGAATTCATGCTTTCGCAAAAATAAACTGTCACCGCTGGCAGCATCGGTGGAGGCCGAACAGACAAGTTTTTTTAAATCTTTTTGATTGCAGCACTTCACCATTCAGCTATACGGGGTGGCAAGAAATGCGTTTAATTATTCTTTAAGTGCTGTCTTATTATGAAAACGGGTGAAAAAAAAAACATGTGTGAGTGTTGTGAAAAAAAGGGGTGATTTTTGGATAGTTCATTTGCTGATTTCAAATTATTTGAAATTTGAAAACTGAACAAAATAAGCAAACTAAACTTACATAAAGCTTAGGCCATTAATCAGCGTTCGGTTGCGTCTTTGTCTTACGTATTCGAGCACAAAATTATGCCCTGCTGGCTTAAATGATTGTCTATCTTTTGAATTGAATCATCACATAAGGTGACCGTAAAAAATCTTCCACAATAAGATGTAAAGTAAGTAAAGGAACTGGTTAAAATCTACCGAGAAAATGTCACAGTTTTGCCAAATGTAAGATAACGATGTTCATCAACCATATAAAAGGAAACTCAAAACATCGAGTGAAACGCACGGCACTTCCATTTCTTTCACTTTTTATAGTACCAGCTTGAGAGTCGGGCCAACCTCTGAAGCTCTAAACTGTGCCTATTTGAGGTCAATAAAAGAGATAACCTGGTAGCGTTTCGTTCCTATCAGTGATGTGCTGTGAAAGTTTTGTGCACAACTGTGACCTGACGCATACAATATTAATGAAAAACTTTCTACGGTCGCGCAAGTGGGTGACCTTTTGCGGCCGTTTGTAGCCCACGCTGACACTTATTAGACCGGGTAGGCTTGGGCCCAAACTTAAATGCCGGTCAATAACCGCACCGAGGCGTAGATCGGCTGAGCGCATGATCAATTGCAAAATGTACACGGTTAGATGCATATACCACTCGGTCTGCAGCGCTCCACTCTTGCAAGAGTGGTCCCATCGTGGCAAACCGGAATCGGTAGTACTCCCCGGACACCATCCCTCTGATGTCCGGTCCAATAATGGTCAATCATACAACAAACCAGACTAGTTTCAGGATGCTTACGCCGTACATTCGTGCGGACTGGACATAACGCTGAGGATAGACATATTTCATTGACGAAACAACCAGCACGCAAGAGAGCTAGTGCTAGGGCAAGTTTGGCTCATTCATTCATGCACAATCACAGCCACACTTTTGGCTCTTTCCTATCCTTCCTGATCCCGACCGAAGCGGGCAGTCATACGGCGCGCTAAATACCGTTTCATTACTGATGGCTACATTGCATTTCATGATGCAGTAAACCATGCAGGAAATTGTCAACATGCCTCCAAAATGGTACCGGTAGTACAAGTGCAATTGTGAACACTCACTGAATGGGCTTTTGCTAACTAAAAACCGACCAACATCATCGTTGATGAGTTATAGATCGTTGCTGTTGTTGCTGTAAATGTTGATGATGGTGATGATGATAATGATGATGATAGGATGTGGATAGGTTGGCATATTTGGCACGACATCGATGCGACTTCTTGTGCTGGGTTGGCTTCGGTTGCGACGGTTCCGTAAAGTTGGTTATGGATTGATTTTCGAAATCGTGAGAAGCACCAAAGCCACACACGTTCACATACGATCCACTTCCGGGCAAGTTGCAGCGGATGGAACAGACCATCAGTGCATTGACCCGTATATTTTTTTATGTATGTTATTATCGCAAAACATATGCCAAGAGTTTGGTGTCACAACAAACGAGAAGCAATTCTGTGTCTAGTAATAGTATGCCACGATATCTTTACAGACGAAATCTGTCTAATCATTCAACCATAAAGTAGCGACATATCATAGTGAAAACATCACTCGTACTTTTATTTCTTTTTGGTTACCCGTGGAGGTATGAACAATACCTTCCACTTTGGGCCTTCCTTACTAAATTAATGTTATGTTTGAATGCAGCACACGACTATCTACGAATGAAATTCGCCAAAATCGTCATGCTATTCGCCAATGGTAAAGGCTACCATCATTTTAACATCTTCTTGACCGTGGCCATCATCGCCAATTCGTAAAGAGCTACTCAAACCCTTTGACATAGTAATGCCCCGAAAACTCACTTGCAGAGAGGTTCGGTGAAATGCCCCAGGCGATGGTTTCTTTGGATTTTCATCCAAATATTCCATTTGGCTTGACTGTCCAGGAACCACTTTTACCTCACGGTACACGCACGGTCACTGTTTACGACACACATACAGCGCCCCATACATCATTGCAGTGGTCAACGAAAGTGTGTCATTTACCATAGGAGGCCCCGCTGTGCGTCGGAGACACGTTACGTGCACCGGACGAGGACGAGTTGATCGGCTGGCGGTGTGGTGGGTGCGGGATGATTTTCGCTTTTCAAAACACACGCCATTCCGTCTCCATCCCCTCACTGTCTCTCTTTTCTCTTTCCGAAGTGTACACTTTGCGCCAGGCTCCAACGGGCAGGTTCCTTTTGAACATATTCGCAATCACGAAAGAGAGGGGAGAGAGAGAGAGAGA
>KB696626.1:0-11442 GCA_000349165.1 Anopheles christyi | reverse complement strand
ACAAACCCAGCTTGGTAGCATGTAATGCAACAATTCTATCCATAAATTCCAAGAACTTACAGGAACAGAAATTTGAAGAAATTACCGTGGCAGTTAACGTGTTTAATAATATGTTTTAAACATAGTACATTGAAAGAAAACAAATATATTAAAAGGTGTGCTCGTTCAGATGGCATCATGGGTTTTATTTAAAATATGTTTAAGTGTCACTAGACATAAACTATTCGTTTGCTACTCCGACGTATATTTCAAAAACATAGCTCATTAGTCATTTACCATATTTCAAGCAACTGAGCAAACGATTGAATCACATTTGTATTGGAACTGCTTCTTCCTAAGTACTCGAACAACTCGGTTACAGAGATACTACTTCTTTCCAGTTTTACTTTATTTGGACCAACACCTCAAAACAAAAACACAAGAAATCTGAGAATATTTACGTCGTTTACTCCAAGCGTACGTGAAAGCGTACGTCGTTTACTCCAAGAATGAAGAAGAACTGAATAATGAGTTGATTTTAATATGGAATAAAATTATCAAAATGTATCCATTAGTTTCAGGATTTAAACGCGTTTTTTAAACGAATGAAACAAATTAATCGTCGATGTAACATAATGTTATTCGATGTGACAAAATTTAATATGATACTTTTGGCAAATTTAGCATCTTTAAAGAAATAATCAATACTTCTGATAAGGTGAAATATGTTAAACAATCGTGGTAAGTATTTTCGTGTTGTACAATTATTAACAAGAAATAAGACTACTTCCTTCTGTAACATAATGCCATAAATATAAAGGTACTATTAACACAAGCATCAACATTGGATAGATATCACACTAAAAGTCACGGTTGCATTCAGCTAGATTTAACCTAAGCGACCGTTTGCTTGAACACATGCGTACGTATAGGAGAAAAGTGTATATGACAGGGTAAGAAGAAAAAAACCCACACTCAATCGATTAGCTTTCCGCAGTTAATTTCCGCGATTCGTACAAACATGTACTGCATCAGATTATCATCCTCTTGCTCCATTCCTCTTTCCCCTCCAAACACCAATCACTCATTTCTCCCGTTGTTTCCTCTCTCATGTATCACAAAACTGTTCTCTCCCGCCTGGCTGACGGTTGACGTATGCAAAACAATTTGGTTGAAATAACTTACAAGGGAAATCATTCCACTAACGCATCCACGATCGTGTGGCAGGTGGCAATGTGCGGAAGGTGATAGACTCTGGAAGTGAAAATGCATGTCTTGCGAGCAATCAGAAGTGGTGAATCGCGGGGACTTGGAGAGAAAGCAAGGGATATTTCACGAGACAGACGATGCTGCACATAACTCTTTGCTCGGTATTCGGGACGGCCAACCCTACATTGTTTCGGGCCGTCGCACCGTTCCGTTCTTCCCTCGAACTGTTAAATTGCACTTTCCATCCTGCATCCTGCTTTCGCCAACGCACAAACTAAAAAGTCCTGTTCTGACGCTTTGATTATGCTGTAAATTTACAGCGCACACACCTGTATGGCAATTGGTAACCGTATACCACGCCGTCAGCTAACGAAGCAAGTAACAGTAGAAATCACTACTCGACGACACCAATACCAGTGCAAAACACGCCATCTCAAACCACGAGGTACAACGTGCGGACGTCCGGTGCTCTCACTCTGTTCCAAGGACTGTGCATTGAAGCCACACATTGACAGCTGTTTTTTGTCCTCTCCCTTACAAACCAGTCGGAGCTTTTTCCGAAATCGGGAAAGCTTCATGCCCGGTTTGAGAGCTTTTCCGCTCACCGTTTGTCGTTTGGCGGGATGTTTTTGCTGTTTAAACGTTCGCTTCTTTATTCGTTTTCCATTTCATCCGGCCGCCATCGTACATTTCACTCACACACCTTTTACACTGTTGAAGGCACGACGACGTAGTGTTGCGGGCAAATGAAGTTAACAGGCAGAAAAACCGGCTTCCTGTACGGTTGCTGCTGGCTGCCGACGGATGGAAATGGTGAAAAGGGCGGAAAGGATAAAAACGAACGACGTACCGCCGAGTAGCCTAGCCGAACAGTTTCAAGCCATGTGGCTACAGCAATAAAAATACGAGTGGCGAGAAAACAGGAGAGACCAAAAACGAAGCACCTTGCTCTTGATGTGCTGGAAGTGAAACGCGTGATGGAGACGCATGGAGGTGCCCAGTACGTTACACGACAGTTTGTGGTGCAATGCGAGGGAATACTGGTGTCAGGCGGGAGGGAGGGGGGAGGAAGGCTTTCCCCAACATGGATGCTGAAGTTAGTATGCTGGGCGAGATGAGATTTTCTTCTCGGCACCGATCCGAACGCTTCAGTCTTCTGTGCAGTTCCGACCCGTACGGCCGCGCGCGCTGATCGCTTTCGATAAATTTTCTTATTCCGTCAAACCAACAAAACCACAACAGTTTCCATTACATTCCCATTACATCGTCCTCACGACCTGTCGGCCAGCCAGTCACCCAAACCATCCACGCTCCATAAGCGCGAGCAGTAGCATCTTACTAACAGTGGCTCGACCAATCTACGGTTTCTCGTGCATTCCCGTGCAAGCTCTGGTTGGCATAGTTGATTGTTTGCTGATAGTTATATCCTTATAGATCATTCAACGGGCAGTCCACGATTTTGGCATTGTATCATACGATTCCTTGATCATAGGCAGTCAGTGTGCTAGTTTGTATTACGCAAGTGTAGCTTAGCTAAAACTGATCCTTTCTACCCGTAACGCGTTACAACCACGTGATAGAAAAACAAAGTGCAGGAAACTTTGGTGCTGATTGCAAACGGATTTAATATCAGCATCAAATTACCCTCCATTTATAAGCCCCAATAGGGAATACGGTAAAGGAAACAGAAACGTCTTTGAATCACAACAATATATTTAAAAAATCTCGGTTTAATCTCGTTCAGTTTTCTCTCAAATAACGAGTCAAACGATTAAATAGTATTCGCTAAGCGCGGGTAATGTTCGCGGGTAATAATGATGAACAAAAGCACATACATACTGTGAAAAATTAAATTACAGAGGAGAAAACTAATAAATAATTGATCCTGATTGACAATAACCGTTCACCACATATCCCAAATGTGTCGCCCATCGCCCCACAAACTATGTAATAAACATTAACACGTGCACAATCATCGAAAGGAAAGCAAGCCTCCATACAAAACACAACACGTTCGCTAATGTCATCGACACGTTCCGCCTACAAAACGGTCAACTGAACGGAAATTGTTGGTCTTGCTTCGAAATCATTAAGTGCTAGTGGCCATTTCGTGTGAAACAACTCCCTTAAATGGATTACTTTTATCGTACAACAATCGTTGTTTGCTGTGGTGTGACAACAATAAAGGCCCATTGGAATACCCTGAGTATTACATGCAGGTTATATTTCAAAAGAGATTGGGAAGTGTAATTCAAAGTGTATGAACCTTGTGAGTGCTCATCCAATTGGCATTTGAAGTGACATAAACACAACCCCAAGTTTATGAACATAAATATTTGGGTAATAACAAAACGGTTACACATTGCAAACGACTAACGAATGTGTTCATTTCTTCAATTCTTCCACAACGAGCAAAAGAATATTATGGTAGTTTAAAGTTCACAATAGAGTCGGATTTGGGATTGATATTTAAGGTAAGTTTGATATTCTTTAAAAAGTTAATGCCTTCAAATAGGCACCTCACATCATTTTAATGTGAAAATCTAGAAAAATGTTTATTTTATAATATAATATACATCGCTTGAAATCAGTATTACTACTGATTGATATAATTCGAAGAAATTCAACAAATAATCGTATCACCAATCAATACGTCATTATTTATATGCCGTAAACCGTCAACACATCTTCGAACGTGCAGCATCATTTTAAAACCTCTTCGTTGGTAGTAAACAAATTGCACCATTACGAATGGGGTATAAGTTCACAGCCTCGTGCCAAAAACACTGACTGCAGCACCAGTAAGCAATCCGTCTTTGATGAACGTGCTCCAGGTCGAACTGATTTTCAGATACCGTTCGCTGAGATTCTACCTTACTTTACCACGGTCGCACCTCACTTTAACGTGCTGTTTGTGCAACCATGCTTAAATATCGCTGGATGGTAATCAAATCGTCGGCGAAACGAACCGTTTCGAATTGTGCGGAAAAAAGGATATTCGTCGGTAGATGCAAAGCAATCGGAGGAAACAAATTTTCTTTCCGTAATCCGTGATATTTATAGATTTATTATTATTTTCACTCCTCGTTCTCATTCTCGTTCGATGGTTCGTTGGTTTGTTTTTCATCGCACCTTGCAAACTTCCTCCCATCACCGTGCGATGGCGTTTCCGACCGTTGCGTTTCCGTCCAGCCGTATCCGTAAATGGTTGCCGACGAGGATGGAAACCCACCTTCTAAGATGGCGCTCAAAGCAAGTAGCAATCAGTGCGAGAACTGGCTCCGGTTGCTCTTTTCTTCAATTTCATGTTACGGCATTGCACATTTGTGATCTTAGCATCGGTGCTGTTGGGTCTTTACCCACACCCTCACACTCCCCGTAGCCTTGCCCTGCGGTAACGGTAGCGGCTTTCTTCCGTCAATTGTGCCCAACGATCCCCAGGCACAAGGGCAATGGACCGTTCGGCAACGGTTCGATCTGGGTTCTGATTATGGCACGGAACGGTGTTGGTACGGACGGTTAACGCAACCACGCGGTGGATTTGCACCGGCAAACGGTGTTTCATAGTCGAGATAAAAAATAAAAGCACACCTTTTGCTGTTAGATCGAATGTAGCCAGAAGAGTGGAATGAAGCGAGCATCGAGTGAGTGTAGAATTGATCGAAACGGAAATGGAATGCTCTAGCCTGTGAAACGACTTTCTAAGTTTGCTTTCTTGCGCTAGGTTTACCCATAAAACAACCATTCCCGCTTACTTTATCCAGTGTGCCTAGTCCCCAGCCATCCACTATTCTACGCTCCATCCCTCCCTCCATCTAGCTCCATTAGGTAAAGAAGTCGAAAGGTAAGCATAGGCTGACGCGAGTTTGTGTTCGGGCCCGAAAGCCTTCAGCCCACCTTTACCGAGCGACCTATGGGAAAGCTCGAAAGGTACAGCAGAAATTTAAGATTTCAAGATGAAAAGGAGCTGCACGCTTTTGGTGGAGAAAACAAATTTTACCATCACAAATATTTCTTCCATTTGCCCGTCCCGAGACCTGTTTGAGGTTTTTCCAGATATGCTGCTCGTCCTCTTAACTTCTCATCCTCCTCATTCACCCATTACATTACATCACTTCATAGGCACGGATCTGACAGATTCGCTAGAGGAGTAGGAAAAACCTATTCCCACAGGAACATCGCGTTGCCGAGAAAGCATCTAAACCATAAAATTGATATTCTTTTGCTTCCTCAAACCAAAAAAAAAAAACAAAACAAAAAGCTATATCAAAGGTGGGTAGCCTTTAAGCATGTCACAGAAAACTGTGGGCTTGAAAAATCTTACCAAAATGAAACACTCACAAAATCCTCTCCGAGAAGGAAAACGTTCTTTCTTCTTTTTTTTTTTTGTAACACACAAACAAACAGTGCAAAAAATATGAAAATGTTGCTCATTTTCCGGACTTTCCATGAGCTTCCATTTCTTTATCACCGTGTTCCGAAAGTAAATCAATATTTTGGAATAAACCCGTCTATATTGCCGTGACTTACCTGTATTTTGTCGTTGGATTTGTGTTTCTTTTTAGATTTTCCCTTTATCTTTCTCCATCTACATGCCACCCTTCGTTGCACCTGATCGAAGGATAAGCGATGGAATTGATATAGAAGGCTCTTAGCCGCATTTTTCGCCTTTGGAAATCCAAAAGTAAACTTTCTTTGTCATCCGTATTGTTATCGTAATTGATTAACTCCTTAGCATCTCCACTGTCATTGATTGAAAATCCCTATTGCTGCTCCTGAGTCGTTTCTGTTATGAAAAATTTGGATTCGTTCAAGAAGCCTCAACTCGAGTCGATTACACTTTTCCGACTCAGTTGCTTTGTTGTTAAATAATTAGCATCAGGCAATTCCTATCGATAAGATATCAACTCACGCCTCGATATTGAAGACGGTACCTCCCGTTACAGAACCGACCACGTCAATGAACTGCTTGCCCGAAATCTCTTTGTCTGATTTGCATACTTAAGTAACAGGAAACCGGAGTATGGATAGAAAACTGATAAACATGGGTTTCGATGAACCATTTTCCGTACTCTGTTTTCAGCGACGAAAGATGCTCTCAGTCAGTTGCCCTAAATTAGACATCAATGGTTCTTCAGCAAGAACTTCCAATAAGTCTCGTGTTTCTATCGCGCTTATCTTACCCTTCCATTACACGTCAAAATCCACCACATTTACCTGCCTGTCCATTTTGTTGATCCTTGTACAAGGACAGGCCGTTCAAGTTACTTTCGAAAAATTTGCCAGAGTTACGGTGGATCAACAGAATTTTACTTTCAGGTGAATTGCGCATAATTTCAGTTCTGCGAACAATTTCAACAATGCCTTCAAAGTTGGGGGAAAATCGGTAATAAATTGACAATATCCGATCACAGCTTTAAGTTAAACACTGTATGCTGATAATCTCGCAACTATAATCTGCTGTCTCGATCTGCTTGATGTGTTGATGGTTAATTTTGCTAGTAATTTTAATTACACGAATTCCACAATCGTACATTTTCAATCATGTTATACAATGCATGTGGATCTATCGATATTTACAAACATATTTTGTGCGATTAAACTCAATTGTTTGGAACGTTCCAACATACCGTTTTTGTTTCAGCATGCATCGACTTCCCTTTGATCATTTCCGCATGAATTGGCCGATTATCAATTTAAAAAAAATATTAATAAGTAATAAGTAGTTCAGTTTAATTTGAAGTTAGTTTAGTTTAGTCTTAAGTTTTCCTAAAACTCGAATGTATGTGTCAGTAGCAATTCATGTATATCTAATGTGCACATAATTTAATATAACTGTAGTATCGTACAATGACCCGTTACCAGCTACGGATCAAAACAGGAGGAGGTCCTATGGGTAACAATAGTGATGGCAGTATTCGAGCTTTGGATTCGAGGAGCATTTTAATTTGAGGCTGGTTGGTGGGATGGTTCTCTTTCCTCCACCGCTGGATCTGAAACTGCCCACATGCACCGAACAAGTCTTTTAGTACTTCGAAGTATTTTATCATTTGTTCAGCAAGGACTGGGCAATTTAAAATAAATTTAAAAAGCCTGAATTACCGTTTCGTTTGTTTATATCAATAAGAAGAAGATATCAAATTTATAAGAAATATGAAATAAAACTTTGATATTGCATTCAAAATAGAAATCTTTAAAGTGTGTTTAGCAGCACAATCTAAATAAACATCAAAATTCAACAAGTAGATGTGTCAACAAACAAACATAACTGGAATTGAATTACTACTGGTTTTATTCAAAAGTTTCCAAAACTTTTCGCACCAATTGTAAGAGAGCCAAACATACGTTGACGTAAAGATTTACGAAGACAAATACAATGGCTCTGTAGCGAATGTTCACCCACACCGACCAACATCCATCTCATTCATATCATATTTTATTTTTCCCTTCACACATATATTGCACCAAAGTCATGAATACAAAAGCAACCCCACTCCCGAAACAACACCGGTCGTGCGAATATTCAATTTCATCAAAGCATCAATTTGAATAAAATGGTTCTACCCGTATGGTGTGGGTACAGCCGGTGGAGAAATATTTATTATTTCGAATTATAGTGTAAATTGTAACCAAATTTGCTCCTTTCGATGCTTGCTATCCGACCGACTGGTATCAGCATTTCAACCAGTGAACCCACTGGAAAGGATTCAACCCCTGTGTGTGAAGCTGTAAACCTGACAAACACACGAACAACAACAAACGATTCTCTGATCTTTGACTTCCACTGAACGCTCTCCCACCCGCTGCGTAATCTACTCTCAAAGGATCTTTTCGTTACTTTCGTGCGTTTAAAAAAGAAACCAGGTGGACCGAGATCCACCGTACTGGCAGCTCCCTGCAGTGCCAATGCTGATGGGATCGCTTGGAAAAATGGAGCGCTTTGTGCGCCTGCTACTGTCGACCAGTGCCGTAAGAATCAAGTCATCCGGACAAACCTCGGCGAAAGAAAGCAGATCCTCACCAGCAGCCCGGCTGGGTGGATGGCTGCTGGTTGGTACGGGTGCTTCTTCCATTTCGTGCGCGAAGCTCGTTGTTTGGCGTCCGTTACGAGCGAGGAACCTCTGCGGGGCATTAAATATTCAGTATGCGTAAATATACTTTTTTAACGAAAAATATGGTCGGTGAAAAAAGGAAAAGGCACCTAACATCGAACCACTGTAAAAGGGTACCGAAGTGAAGGGTGTACGTGAGGCAAGCGTTTGAAATCGCGTGGCTGGATCTGGCCTTTTTTTATTTTTGCAACAACCTCCGCGGCACAACCTTGTGTCGATTTTGAAAGGATCTACCAGTAGAAAAGGATACATGAGAACAATGAGAGTGAACACAAAAAATCATTCCGGTTGTAAACACATGAATGCTGTAGTGCTTGCCGCACAAAAAAAAAACGTAATCCCGTAAGCGGTCTTTGTGCAAATAATTACGGCAAGAAAGATTTGTGTTTACTAACTGCTTCAATTGCAAACTTCAATAGCGTTATTATTTAGACGAATGAAGCGTTTGTAACGTAAATTTCAAATTGCTATATGACGGTTGAGCGAGATTTAATCATGGGTTAAAGTACAAACTTCTTAAAACAATTTATTGCGTAAAAAAATTAACCAAGTTCCAAGTTTTGTTTGTCTTACTTTGACCAAAAACTCACAATACTATACCACAGTGCGGCCGCCACTAACCAAGCACTGACAGTATACAGTAAAGTACGGCACAAATTTATGCACACCACTTGCAATGATGCCCGAAGTATCTAGGGAATATCCCAAACAAACATATACTGTACACTGCCTCACGCCACTTTACAATGCGGATATCGTCATGGAAATAAACCTTAGAAAATAATAACTTCTCTACGGATAATTTGTTAGCTGATTGAATGTTACCCTGCTGAATTTTTCATCAGCCCCAAATGGTCGGTAATCAGAGATGGGGATGACTTATTGAAACGTACTTAAGTGTGGGGGGCCTATCTCACATACGACACTGAGTTTCCCCAGCCAATGTAATGGTAATGGTTTATTTCATTCCTACCTTTTTTGCCATCGTGTTTATTTTTCTTCATCTCAACTCAGGTCCTTTCATTTTGCGTCAATTTAATGTTTGCTAAACGGCCGTACCTAGCATGTCTATATCATCCTATGCCAGCAAGACAAACAGCAACAAGCATTAAGCACAAATTTACCCTTTCCAAACCAATTCCCACGCTGCAGTTGTGGGGTTGATGCTGTTTTCTTATCGTTTATTTTGTTTGGTTTCTGTTTCGTCAAATGAAATGGTCAGTACGCAATAACTCTGTGTGTTTACGTTTACCTACAGCAAATGTGTTATTCATTGAAGTTACTGAGTTAAGACGTTGTGAGGCTTGGAGAAGACTTTTTTAGTTGAATTTAAGATGTGTTGCATGATTATTATGTTTCTTATTTTTGGCCTAGATAAACATGAAATGGATTTAAACACTGTTTTGTCCAATCTTCAACAACTGTTTCAGTCTAAATATACCTTTGTTGTTCGTAACATGTATCAACTAAAGACTCAATTGCCTTATCTGAAAGCCTTCACTGCCTTTTGACGGATGGTTTGAACAAACCCATTTGGTATACCACAATGATTATCCCTGTTCGTCGATCAAAAACCAAAAACATCAAAGTCCTTGCTAAGGCATGATTTTTATTTACGCAATGCCATCTAAAGCCTATGCAGGCGAGCGATGATAAGAAAATCCAATCTGCGAGCAAAAGAAGATATATTAACACAACAAAATACTTGACATTTTCATGTGGGCTGAACAGGATGAAGTGAAGCAAATATACAACGACCTAGGATTTGGGCAGCAGCTGCTCTGCCTGACATTCCATCAACGTGTTTTGCTACTTCAAAAACCAGAAGGACGCTAGCGTTCAATTTGTTTCATTTCGAGGAACAACCTAAGCGGTACATACAGACGCGGTAGCATAAAAAAGGTATCAAAAATCCCTTTCCGTTTGCCTGCCTCCCTACCTGTCCCACTGTAGCGCTTTATTCTTCAGTGACAACTTACGCGCAGGATCAGCAGCTCCGTTAGGTCGCCCAATAAACATGATGGAAAAGATTCTGTTCAGTACCATAAACCGTGCACCGTATCGTACCAGCACTTTCGAAAAGTTAATTGAGTGAATTTGTCCCTCGATGTCAAGCGTGCTGCGTAGCCTTTTTTTTTCATTCCTCCGAGCCGGATTGTATATTTTTCATTGAATTTTGCATCCTCGTGGATGCGCGATGTAATTTGCCGTTCCATTCAAATGACGAGAAAAAAAAATTGGGAGCTAAAAAATCATGTTGGTTGTACTGTGCGGAAGATTGACAACCACCTGACCCATGGTGAAGGTGGCGGAGAGAATTTTTTAAATATTATCATTAAGCTGTCACACCGTACAAGTTTCATGTCGCTATCACTTCTCGAGAATTTATTTTGATAGCAAACACTGGCTTACATACTTCAAATTGATCGTTCAATTTTTCATCGAATAAATTTACTAAATATTAAAAAGTGCTTTATGTTATAAGATAGATTTACTAGTGTGCTTATTCAGCGGTTTGCGGATAAACCTCTTAAATTATGTTTTTTGTTCATTTTATCTGAACAACGAATTGTGACATCTCATTATGTTCTTGAACGTCTATTTTTCATCTATTTTCATATCGTCTCTTTGTTATTCATTATTCTTTTGCATAACAGCATATTAGTTCCAAGCAATTGTAAAGTATGGCAAAATTGTAAATTAGAATCGAAAAGATGTAATAAAAATTTCTTAGTACAACATCAATTTAGTATGTGTATTAACATATGACTTAGAGCCATGTACTTTCTTCTATGGAGACGAAGTGGATAGTATATCAAACGATGAGCGAAGATTAATTAAAACATGAGAGTTTTTTTTTATCTATTCCATTAATGATATGCTATCATTCAATCAAGGCTATATGTAGTAAACTCGTTTGTTTTATTTAATAGAACAATATCTAAAAATAATGATTAGCATAAATAAATGATACTAGTTACAAATATGTATGTTTAAACACCATATTAAATTATTTAAATCAAAAGAAGCATTTTACCTTTTTCCCCTCACTAACTATCAGAAAGACAAACTCACAACTTTTCACTTATCTTATCTTATCCGTTATTACAGGGTTTTCGATCCAGTCTAGACTAGCTGCACA
>KB696625.1:0-11470 GCA_000349165.1 Anopheles christyi | reverse complement strand
CACATCCAGCATGAGGTTTCCAATTTGTTCCACCAACCAAAAAACAGCCACACACAAAGGAAAACACAACACGTCTAAAGTTCAAGCGGGTTTTCCATGGGCAAAATTAAGAATCTCTCTCTCACCCTTCGTCGACACTATTTGTTTTTTTTTGTTGGTATTTTTGGTTTGTCTGCCCGATTCAACCGTTTCAGCAGGGCTTGAGTAGAGGGGTGCGATTGACTTCTTCCGCTGGTTGTGTGTTGTGGGTTGTTAAATTTTTAAGCACTTTCTAATGACTTTGAAACGCCCGGAACGGTTCCGTGATGGCAGCAGTCGTAGAGTTCTTAAAAGCAAACACTCCGTTCCTTCGCGTCTGGACAATGGTGGTGGTGCGTTGAATTCGAATTGAAGTGAAACCTCTCTACACTTACACTAAAGGCGGCGCACTAAAGTGGGGTCCACAAATCGATAAAGAATCTTGTAGATTTCACAGAAACTAGAGTTATGATTCACGCTGCTATCTGCAGCAGTAAAACCGCCGAGTTAAAGGTTTGATTTGATTGAGAGAAACCACATAAACCAGCATTCGAAACCAGCCAAGGTGTAGAAGTAGGCGATGATTGGTCAAGAGCGCAGACGATAGGTTTTTGCCGCAAAGCAAACACAACAATAAGGCAGAACGGCAGCAACAACGTTCCTTTTGCTTGCTCTGCTGTCACAGTTGTTTCCTTTCCTGCTTCTTCTTTATACACTCATCGTCATGGCACAATAGTTGCAAAAAATGTAGCAAGAGAAACCGAGCACTTCTCTCACTGGGTCACACAATTTTAATTCCATTCATTATTTGTAACATTTTACAGGGAGAACATCACCTATACCTCAATCATTTGCTATTTTAGTAAATACTTCTTTCTTTGCCCTTTTGCTCACATTTGCACACACAAAGAAACCACACTTGAACGTACACGCTCCGACGAAAAAGCAGTCTCGATGGCAAGATTGTTTGCCTACTGGAAGACATTTGGATCCACCAAAAACAGGGAAGAGGAATAGTGTTCAATTGTTTTCAACGCCGGACACTACACACATACACGCAGCGTACCACCAACACAAAAAAAAAACACTTAGAACGAATCCTCACTAGTGTTACCGCTGTTCTTCTCTCTATCCCCCGCTCGTTCCATGTGTGCCTGTGTAAGTGTGCCCGGTAGTGTCCTTTTTTTCTTCTTTTAGTTTTGTGTGTGCGAAGAAGCCGACCGCTAGGGAAGACGCACACACACCCGTACTGTAGTGTTTTACTGTGGGCCTGTGGTTTGGTAGCCGCAGCGCGCACGTGGAAGCAAGCGAAGCACGAGGCCAAGCTTCTGCCGATCGTCTGACTAGCAGCACGCAACGGTACCGTTCTCGAACGGGTGGCCGAGACCACCACCAGAAAACACACGCACCGTTCGGGACCCACCGGGTGTTCTGGATCGGGTTAGAATCGGAATCGGATTTTTGGCTGTCGGCGCTGAGTCGGCAGAGCGAAACGCTTGAAACGTTTTGTGCTCACGCGCTCACTCACTACTCTCAGTCTCTCTCACTTGCACACGTGGTGTGAAAAGGGGGTTGAAGGGTTGATGGGTGTGAGGAGGGAGGGGCGCGGGGGGGAACCTTTCTCCCAATGGGGAAAGCGGGAAAGGGATAGAAATGTTGCTAACGTCACGCGATTATTCTGCATGCCGTTTTGCCGCAGCGTTTTCCCCGAGATGCATGCAATTGCTGTGATTTGTTGCAAAACGGTAAAAACGTGCTGCACTTTAAGGGGGAGGGGGGCCTTGCGGGATAATGTGCAGACACACAGAAAGGGGTGCGCGAGTATCAGATTTCCAATCGGCAATCGTTTGCTTCCTGTTTTGCTAGCTTCAAAACTATGCAGTTTGCAAAAACAAACAAACAAACTTGTTCTCCAATTTATACTGCCCAAATGTGCTGTTTTGTTGCTGTTGCTAAAACATAGTAAGTGCAATGCAGAACAACAACAAAACACACACACATTCTCTCTCTCTCTCTCGCTTGCCTTATTGCCCCTTTCGTTTTCGGGGAGAATTATGATGAATAATTTAATCCATACTGAGACTACCACCATCGCCACCCCGGATGGCCGCCCTTACGAATCCTTTGCATGCGTTGTATCGGTGGCAATACGCACGTGCCACAGCGGCAGAATGTTTTTGAAGTGTGTGCACGCACCGGCGGTTTGCATGTCCCGCAAAAGGATTTTTCAGTGGGGGTAAGCTTTCACGCAAACGCTTCAATAACGGGCAAGTGAAATGGATGCACAGCTACAAATTGAAACATTATTATCCACGTTAAGCAATTGCTCCTTATTTGCAATATTCAAATAAGGTAATGTGATCATATAACAAAGAGATGTAAATGGGGTTATGTTTTCATGTTGAATGATTAATCTTTTAAAAATCTCTTATTCTGCTCGATACAAGATTTGTTCATACCGAACACACCGTACATGGAAGGGAGAGATCGGAGAAAGAGCTTAATTTTACATTAATTTGGAATTTTTTAACAAACCTATGTTTATTGTTACGGGGAATACCTAAGAATTTGTTAATTTTTTTTCAAATATTTTTAAATTCATCACTCGATTTACTGCCAATTTTCAAGCACACAAGCCCTAGAACCGATTAAAAAAGAAAAACCGTAAAACTAAACAAAGATAATGCTTCGATTTTACCACAACTAGCGTATTGTTGCAATGCAATTGATATATGTATTCAGTATTAAACCAATTGAATCTATTTACTCCCTTTTCATGTCGCCTAATCCAATTGCTATAAAATAAGTGAAATAAATCAATTCCATTCTTATGTTGCAGCACATTCCACATAAACAGCACCTCCCCCCCCCACCCATTTGTCCACACTGAGCACGGCCACTGAAACGAGGTCACAACCGAGGGAGAGGATGATTGCATGCATTTTGCAATCGGCAATTAATAAATCGATGGGATCGAACTAAACGCGCTACACCAATGCGAAACCACCAAAAGGAATAATGGGCTTGGGAAGAGAGTTGTAGCACCTAACACAATCACTTACACACAACCACGGGTTATGGTTTACCAATTTCACAAATCGATAGCATCACCACCCGGGTGTGGGGGATTCTCGGGTGACGATTAGAAATGGTGGCCTCTATTTAGATCGACCACCATCATGTTGGTAGATTGGTGCAAATGAAATTATCGACGACGAAAATTGATTGGCAGGACCCATCGATAGAGTGGTGTCATCTGAGCGCCACATGGTTTATTAATTGATGACAAGAATGAGTGTAATGAGAGTGTGTGGGGTTGGGAGGGAATTCGTACTGGATATGCTATGGTTTATTAAACTACCAAACACGCACATGAGACAGCATATGTTACACTTACAGAAAGTATTTAAATTATTAAAGGAGAAATACTGGTTGGTTTCATTACATTTATTATCGGTGTGCAGGGGAGGGAAAACAGCGCTTCTGGTTACGAGGATTCAAATTAACTTACGGCCAGTATCAAATAACTCGTTAATAATGTACCATGTTTCATAATTAAATTTCATCCTCCCAAACGAATAATCAGCAGACGAGCGTGCCCTCTTCTCTTCTACATTCAAACAATTTTGAAAAACCTTTCGCTTTACCACAGAGAGCTTTACGGCAGCCTTCTTTTCGAACGCACCACATTCGAAAACTTTGTTCGAGAGATTTCTTTCCAAAAAAAAAAAAAAAAAAACGATGACAGAATCAGACGCATTGGCTAACACCAACACGTCAGGATTTCGCTTTTCCCAGCAGCGAGCGCATGGCGTCAGTTGAAACTGTCAAATAATAACTTCCACTTGATAAGCACCGTGGGAGTAAAGAAAAACAGAGAGAAAATATTGTACGTGTGTTAGGGTGAGAGAGAAATAAAAATAGAGCGCTACAGGGAGATGGAGAGAAGCACGTGTTTGTGATGCTGAACTGACTGACAAGGCACAGTTGGCGCAATCCCCCCCGGGGGAGGGGTTGGGGGCAAGGGTGCCACAATCTTTACAGGATGCGCTGCCCATTCTTCCCCCTCCACCCACCCATAATTTAAATCCCGATTCACTTACCTGGTCGGTGTGTTTAATTGACTAGAGGCGACCGGGTCCTCGTTCGCATCGAAGAAGTCGTCCTCGCCCTCCGAACTCGAGTAGGACGTTTCCGGCACTGTGGAGAAGGTATGGTTCGGTTCGGTTATCATGACGATGCTCGAGTGTCGGCCGACGCCGCGCCGCCTTCTGCGCCGCCGGTTGCGCTTCACCGTCAGTGCATGGCGCGCGAAAACCAGCAGTAAGACTATGACCAGCGCCGCCAGAAAGCCGCACAGCAGTACACATGTGCACTCCAACTTTTACGCGCTCGTCCCGATTGGGGAGGGGGTCCCTCGAAACAAAGCAAAAACAACAGCAACAGCAGAACAAAAACCTCCCGTACTGCAGCAATGCAAAAGCTGCACGCGTTCAGTGTTCACCACCACACTGGGAGGGTAGAGCGAAAGCTATTCCTAACTTAATGCACACACGTTCCCTGCCTAAACTTGTTCTTTACCGTGTGTATACACTTAAACTGTGCAGTTTACGTTACGTTCCGCACAACAGGGCACCCCAAAACGGGTGGTAATAATAGTAAGCGCTTGAAAAACAAAAACCCGGCCCGTTTTTCTACACACTACAACACAACCGTTGCCCTGAAAGCGATGGGATGCTGTCACTGCTTTAGTATCGTAACCGGAGCATGGAGGAACACTCTCTTCTTCCTAAAGAAGCATTTGTTTTCCTTCCACAATTTCTTCTTACACGACAACAATGTCCGCAGCCGCACTCTCATCCGCACGGGGCTATACTCTCACGCGACCGTACCGGTGTGTACGGCAGTGTACCTTCGTACCGAATGAGAACTGTTCTTAAGCGCTAAACTTTCGTTAACTCCTAGCTTCTAACTTTCCTGCCTTAACTCATCTAAAAGCCGATCGACTGTTTCGTACAGAGATGGGGAGGAGAGGGATGTTTCGGGATAATGCACCTTTCTAATCCAAACTAACTTTGTTGTTTTCTATCGCACACACACGCGTTAATGCGTTCGTTTTTCCGCGTCGAACGATGTGCGGTGGGTACCGAGAGACGGTGTCCGTACGCGCCGGAACAGGATACAGTACTACCAGCGCACCATTAATTGGCGGTCGCTGTAATCCCCCCACTTCGTCGGGTTGTGGGATGGTGCCTGCCTTGGCGGAGTGTTGGTACGTCGTCTTGTTTTGAGCATCCAACTCCTTGCTCTCCCTAAAACTCTCGCACCAAGGGAAAGGTTTGCTTTTTTCCCGAAGCTAAGGGAAAAAAATATTAAACTCGAGTCTCTCTCTCTCTCCCTCTCTCTCTCTCTCTTTGTCACTTGGTGTTTTTTCTCCCGGCAAAACACTTGACCTCTCTCTCGCGTACAATATTCTGCAGTGGTTTCGCGCGCTGCTGCTCTGCGAAAATAAATCGATATCCACGTGATTTTGGTGGAAACCTGCGCCCTTTTTCCACCCCAGTTACTCCGGTAGGCCAAAGCAGTGTGGCACAATACGCTGGTACGTACGTAGGACACCGGAGAGACTTTCGGCACCGTGCGTGCTAGAGAGTGCGGAGCGAAAAAGCAGCGATTGAGGCAGCAAGAGAGAGCGTACAGTTCAAAACACTGGAGGACACGGTGGCCCCTAGACGTCGCGGGTTTCGCCGGAGAGTCCTCGGTTGCCGTGCGGCATTTTTCTGACAGTTTAGTACCGCATTACACATCCGTCCGATGCCCGGATCCGGAGCCACCGGTCGCATATGGAAAAGCTCCAGCCAAAGTGTGTGAGATAAGGACAGAAAAGAGGAAGGGGTGTCGGGTTTTGTTTCTCTCGCTGATCCCGGTACAAGCAAGCGGGGCAACAAACGACACAACAAAAAACCCTAATCTTTTCTACAAAAAGTTAGCAAGCAAACGAGGCGAGCATAAAAATTCATCCATTCAGCCGGGCGGTGGTATTGCTGCTACGCGTACTCGTCTGTCCGGGGTGCTGTTTGATTTGAGTGAGTGTTTTTCGCGTAGTGTTAACAGAACGGATGAATCATGCAATGTTCTCTATACCCGAAAAAGTACATTGCCACCGACGGGTGTGTGTGTGAGAGGGTGTTTATAAAACCGGCTGTCTAGGAAGGTTGCCGATGGAGCTGTGCCGGAACCTTAGTGTGTGCAAAAAAGTGATTTTTTTCCTCCTATTTAAATGCGGCACATTGCTAGTCATGTGGCTGCTGACAAGTGAAGAAGAAGGTTGTTTTTTCACACGAAAACATGTGCCCCTGCAGTGAGGCTGGTTGGTTGGTTGGTTACATGTTTACAGGCCTCGTATCGAAAGTTGCGCAACTAAGCATCCTAATTACCTCGCGTGGCAAACGAAGCCGAATTTAGAACTATATATGTGTGTTGCAAAATGACACATAATGCTTCGGTGCGTGCGATCAAGCGCCGGTGTAACGCTAGTTCGATCGATTGGGACCGTATCGATTTGTTAATACCGCGTCGTTCGTGACAAGTGTGCCGTTTTCCTACCTAGTGCCCCTTGCAGCTTTGCGCTGGTTAGTCGAATTATACCTCTTGGGCATAGCACCCTTCCATTGCCCCAACGCACGGCAATTAATGTAACGACTACCTATGATGGGCTAGAGAACAGGTTTCTCCCTTGGTGTACGTCCAACTTCTAGGTCGAGTTCTAATCTTTTCTTTTTTATAATATACTTAAATGCACTTTTCTCACTCTTGATGTCACCATCCCTGCCTCACTCGCGTTTGACTCACACTTTGTTTCGTTCCATCTGTTTTGGGAGCAACAACTTTGAATGTGTACCGTGGTGTGTTGTGAGTTTGGGCAACTGCAAATGGTCATAGTGTGCACTGTGGCTGTGTTCCGCTAAGGCAAGCGAAACCAAAAAACAGCAAACAGTTGTAAACCGACCGCGATACGTACCGCTTATAGAAACAATGTTGGCACGCCGTGAATTTTCTCTGCATTCGTCAGCAACCTCGATGTCAGTGGGCAGCGAAGTAGACATTATACCAACGATAAGACCTGAAACACACATACACATGAGTTTAGGATTGATGGGACTTGCCCGGAGGTGTTGAGATGCACCATTACTAGAGCCCGGTGGTTACCAGCAATTACTTACCCGACTCGCTGGGTTCTGTTTCCGTTTCGGACTTGCTCGAGATCGGACCCTGATAGATACCGTTGATAGGGTTTGCGGTGTTCTGTGGGAAAAATTAAAGAGAGCAACGAGTTGCTTTAGTGTTTTTGGCCCGGTTAGAAGAGTGTCCATGGAGGGCCTACCTTTGCAATCTGTAGCAGCACTATTGAATGTTTTATATTATCCAGCATTGCCTGTATGGAACAAAGGAGAAAGTGAAAATACACGTTGATACCATTCGATTGCAGTGTAAAAGTGTAACTTACGTTTACGTGCTCGTTAATGGTTTTCAGGTGCGTTGCTTCCTCCGTGTCACCATCAAGCTCTTCCAATCTCGTCTCCAGTTTCTGTACAAAGCGTTCCATCAATGAATTGTGTTGCGATACTCTTAAGACGAAAAAAAAGCAAAAAACCCTAGCTATCCTACTTACCGTTGTTTGTTCAATCATTAGCTGCAGAAAAGCGTCCGCCTCCGTTACCTTCCGGTCGAATTGGACCAGATTGTTGGAGCGCCGGATAGTGGGACCGGGTGTACCCATACCGCCACTTCCAGCGCCACCACCACCACCACCACCACCCATACTAATGCCCCCAACACTTCCACTGCCCGGGCCGGATGTGAAACCCATCGCGCTGCTCTGTGCGCTAGTGCTACCGCTGCCGTTGTTGTACTGCTGATCCCACAGCGCTCTGCTCCGGTTCGCGTGCCGCAGTATCGAATCCTCTAGACGACGAACCCACTTTTCGCGTTCTTCTGCATCGCGCGCCTATTATTGATTTTGTTGTGTAGACGTGGCATGTCGGCGAACCATTCCGGCGTGTGGCATACACAGCACGATAAATCAGGACACGTGAGGCAGTACGTACAGAGTGTGTTAGTGAGAATAATCACCAGCAAAAACAGGAAAATCGTTAGCCACACACACACACTCGTGAAGCCTTGTCTCATGAGTTCACCCCGGGGGGTTCAGGTGTATTGTGCTGTGTGCTTACCTGAAAGTGGAACGTCTTGTGATCGACAGTGATCGTAAATGTGTTGACATCCTGGTCGTCTATGCCGATGATGGCGCCCTTTAGCCGGACGCAACCACGCCGAACGCCTTTCATCATTTTTTCTTTAGACTGGAAGGAAAGGGGAAGTAAAAAGAAAGCAATTTATTTTCGTTTCTGTGTGGAAAAGTTCACTCAAAAAGTGTTCATGAATAATTATTTTGTATAAAACATAAAGACTTCCTAAGAATATCTCAAGCTCATCAAATATTAATATCTGCTATAGATACGAGTCCTTTCGCTCTCTTCTCCCAATACCCCCAATTGTTGTTGATCTTCAGGAAACCTTCACGATTGCTACTAATTCTGGACACTAGTAAAAAAGCCTCCGTATAATGATGAGAGCACACACATAGAACAGGCTTTGGACCGTGTACTGCCATGCTTATATGACGCACATTAATGTACGTAATTTAATTTTCGTGGTAATTAAGCAAAGCACGCGTCAACGAGTCGTTAGCCTGGCACCGTTTACCAACCTACACCGGTAGTGGCGTGAAACGGCCCAATCAATCAATCTATTCCGGGGGTTAAAAAGGGAGCATAAAGATATTCATAAGGCTATTTTTATTCATGCTTCCATGCAGTACTGATTTGCTTGCGTCTTTATACGGAATAGTAATTATAAATATCGCCACAAAGCCGATACACGAAGTCTTCTGCTTCTTTTGAACATGTAGCTGCCATCTCCTCATAATAATGGCGCCCTGATGTCCTTCAAAAATGCTCATGCTTTCCAAGGACGAAGGAATACCCCACTCATCACCCAAGCGAACTCACCCTCACCCACACTTTTGCCAAAAACTTGTTTATCTCTTGCGCAACAAGAAGAAGCCCAGTGGCAGCGCGTTCTACCAGACAGCTGTCGCCCAGCAGTTTGCTCCAAAGGCTGCAACACCACCACCGAGGAGACACGAGTCGTTTTCAACACCCAAGTGTGCTTATAAACAGGCGCACGGTTGGCGCGCGTCCTCAGTACGATCACCACTTTTCACCCTGTAGCACAGAACGCAGGCCGGCCGTTTAGTGCCATTTGGTGAAGCAAAATATAAAAAAAACACCCTAAGCTTAATGGCAAAGTAAAAACAACCCCGTTTTTTTGCAGCAAACAAGAACGTAGTGTAACTGCCCAACCACCCTTCACCCCACCCCCGGAAAGACTACCACCAAATCAACAGTGTTTGTGCATAGGTTGTGTGTGTGTGTGTGTGTATGTTGTTGAGCAGAGCTTTTAAAGTTGCACATGGTCACCGGTTCTACTATCTCCGGTGTTAGCCTCCGCGTGTCCGCGTGTTGTGCACTGTAAGTGAGATTGGTCGTTTTTTACCCACTCCATAAGTTCACTACAAGAAGACAAGTTGCCACGTATACTACATTGAAAGATGGACCTGTACCAGTATTACTTCTACGAAAATGCCGGTAAGTGACGCTGCGTATTGCAATGTACGGCAGCTCCGTACCAAAAAGTGGACCTCGTACGAGTGTTCTTTACTTTCGATTGGCTTGAATAAAAACAGGTGGACACATTTTAATACTTTTTATGGTTGGTATGGTGGGGTTTCTGTTTTGATGCATGGATTTGTACACGAATAGATCAACGAACTAGGGACTGGTTTCTGGCGGGGTCACCGTTTCCAATCATCGGCATCATTATCTGCTACCTAGCGTTGGTGTACTACATAGTTCCTAGGTAATTATGTGTTCTCCTACTTTAAAGAACCAATAACCATTTATGTATGCCTTATATTCACCCCAAAAAAATTGAAGATACATGCGTAACCGGGAAGCGTATCAGCTGAAGACATTCATGGGATTCTACAACCTGTTCCAGGTGCTGTACTGTGTGTTCCTGATTACAAATGTAAGAGAGCTCCACAGGCGCTACTAGTTATTCAGCATTCTAATCAATCCAGCAACCCTTCTCGTGCGGCTTTATTTGCAGCTAGTAAAGGCTGGCTGGAGGCCGTACTTTTTCTATCGATGCGTCGAGACCGACTACAGCGACAACCCGAAGGCGTTGCTAATGGTCGAAACGACGTGGTATCTGCTGATGATAAAGCTGTTCGAGCTGCTCGAAACCGTGCTGTTCGTGCTGCGCAAGAAGCAGAACCAGGTCACGCTGCTGCACGTCTACCATCACATTAGCACGTTCGTGATAGCGTACATCTACGTCAAATACATTGGAGGTAGGAGATTTATTGGGCCCGGGCCACAAAACTGTCCCACCATCCATGCAGTATTAATATTCCAATAATGGTCGTTTTTTGTTTTTGTCGTTGTAGGAAGCATGCTTACGTTCTCCATCGTGGCGAACTGTGTCGTCCATATTATCATGTACTCGTATTATTTTATGTCCGCGTACGATGTGCCGCTGTTCAAGTTTCTCGTGGCAAAGTACAAAAAATATATTACCACCATTCAACTGGTACGTAGTATAGATAGCGGGGATCAAAAGATTTCCCAAGCATGGTAAAGCCAAATTAATAAATAAATAACCAAACACTCCATTTTCTTCCCCACTCGATTTCCCACGACAACAGGTCCAGTTCTGTCTGATGATGGCGAACAATCTGCTCGGGCTCAATCCAAACTGCAACGTGTCCCGCCCCTTCCTGGCCATGTACATACCGAACATCCTGATTCTTACCTATCTGTTTTACGATTTCTACAAGAAATCGTACAGCAAATCGAAAGCCGCCAACAAAGTGAAACAATAAGAAACAGAGTCAGATTGTGCGGGGAAAACCGAGCACGGTTGCATATGCTGGCTAGCGGTTGTCTGTTTTTTTTTTATCTCTGTTTTTGTTTTGGTTTGATGCCGAAATCCTTGGAGTGCAATAATAAATCGATTTTATGTTGTTCCACCCGTTCGACAGTAAAAATAGGGCGGAAACATCCCGCGCTTTAGTAGAGACAGGACGAAGGAAGAAGATGCAGGTGCCGAGCAAAGCTCAAACACACACCCCCAAGGGCTAATATATCTTTTCAATGCCTTACATAGAGAAAGAGTGAATAAGAGATAAACAGAGAGAGGGAGAGCGGAAAAGCTTTAACTAATGTGATTGAATTCGAGGGAATGTATCATTTTGTAAGTTATGATTTTTTTTAGTTCTTGTGTTTTGAATAGGATTTGCACAGCGGTACAGCAAAGGGGGGGGGGG
>KB696624.1:0-11464 GCA_000349165.1 Anopheles christyi | reverse complement strand
AAAAGAGTTCCGTGAAGCACTCTCCCTCTCTCTTACACACACACACACACACACCTAGAAGGCTACATTTCAGTCGAATGTATGGTGTGCGTTTGGATGCCGTGAAGCCAATCGACATCGCCATCTGTCTAGACTTTGGAGTGACTGGTAATGAATGCTTTGCGCCTACTAGTATGCAAATTGCACAACTATACTAGACGTTTGCCTTTAGCGTTGCAGTACACAGCACACAGTCCATGGAATGATACATACATATTCAATCGTGCCCCTGTCTACGTAGCGCGTGTGATTTGCAACCCTTGCACTCATAATTGACTGGTTTTGTTTTCCGAGTTTCACCATGTTCCCATCACGATTCCTTTTTGCCCCGTGCTCTTAGGTTGTTTGTTACCTGCTACATTACTTTCGAAAATGTTTTCCCCCTTGATTGAAACTACTTCAAGTTCGAAACAGTGCTCACGTTCATGAAGCTGTTATTGAATGTTGGCCGACATGACTAATCAGATACTTTCGGCGCACAGGAACGTTCTAGCCCCGAACCATAACTAATATCATCAAATTATTGCCAACAGCTGCAAATCACATTTCATCAGCTAACTATTTGAGGCATCTTCTGTCTATTTGTTCCTGGCTTTCTCGCAGTATCTCTAAAAAAGTGTTACAGGGTTCCAGATCCCGGAGGATTTTTGCTTACAGTTTTACAAAGCATTGCATTGTTTTTAATCAATTGCATTTCTTAATCGCTGGAAAACTGACTATAAAAAGTGGGAGGAATAAAAAAATGTTTGTAAAACTGTCTAAATTTTTTAGAAACACTGTACATGAAAGAGATCGATTTATACCCAAACAGTAATCCTGCTCTGGTCTCGACCTATGGCTAGTGAAAATGTACCATCACTGTTGTTGAGGCACCCTTCTCCTCCCCCTCTCGATGTCGTTCTCTTGTGACACGGGCCAGCGTGGTGACACGGGCCGTGCGCTTGATCTTTTCTGTTTTTCGATTATATTCTCAGGTCATTCGGGTGCTTCAGTTCAGAAAAGTTTGAACCTTCCCCCCCATCGCCCCCGTTCGTGTTGCAGTTCAACAAAGTCTGCTCTTGTGTGGGCGGTTTTGTTTTTTCTTTCTGTAATGGATTTCGTCTCGTTCGATACGTAAAGCCGACGGTTTCCGTGTTCGGAATTTTCTGACTTTAAGGGTTACTGGAAGATTTTTTTCTGTGTTTGGTTTCTGTTCCTTCGTTTTTGCTCTCCCAGTGCCTCTTTTATCCGATATTGGACTTCTGCTAGACGTCGTCCGTTTTGTTGTTGTATTATGTATTTTGCCAACTAAACGTAAGTCGGTCCAAGAATATCCAATATTATGGAATGGATTTTGTTGTTGTTCTTTTTCTGTTGCTTCCTTCACACAGCGAGTAGGACGCAAGTGTCGGAAAGTTTTCGTCGTTCACCGTAACTGGTTGACAGCTCAAAGGGATGGGTTTTTCCTTCTTTCTTTTTTTTTTTTGTTTTGCCTTAACCGAAAATTGCTTCCAGCCATAACCGATAGTATGGGCAGTTGAGAACAGCACAAATCGCACGCTTTTCGTCTGAAACATGCACATGTGGGTGTGTGTGCGAGTGAATTTGTCTTTAGAATGTCAAAAGTAATTGCCAAGCGATAGCCATCGTTTGGCCACTGGAAAGCAAACGGAAATTGAAAGGAAAACGATCGAGAACCAAACGAATCACCTCCACTTACTTTTGAGAAGTGAAGGGGGAGTTAAGGGGGCTTACCGAGATACATTTCCTTTATATACAAAAAAAATCATTTAAAGTGGTGAAACAATTCCCGCATCATTGTGTTGCAGCTCCTCTGCCTTGCGTTGCTAAGATGTCGAATTAAATTGAAGCGCTTTGAAAAGATGGGCGGGTGTTTATATGCGAAGCGAAGAAAGGTGGCGATATGGAGGACTCATAAACGTTCCCATAATCGGTTTTGTTATTCGATCGGTTGCTACGCCAAGACGTCAAATTTTTGATGCACGGTTATTGTATTGATCGATTGGAAACTTATATAAGCAACTATTGCCATTCCGGGTTACGTGCTTTTCATGCCAGCTTTACAATTCCAGTACATTTACGCCTGAATGTATGCAACTTGAAAATACATTTGTTGTAAACACATTCCTTAGGTTTAATAGGCGTGTCATGAGTTTTGTATTATTTCCTTCTTCACATATTGTTTATTTGAGCTTTAGAGTTGTTGGTTGTGTTTCAGGAGCGTTGGCCACAGCACATAAATTCTTCTCTAATGATAAATCGATAAAAGCGAAATCTTAACAATTTTAATTACATACTTTCTGGCGATTTGCAACGCGAATTTAAAGTAGGAGAAGGGCCTGCAATAATCAATAATTTAATTATGAAATAGGAGTCTTTGTAAAAAAGAAAACCTTTTTTTTCGTGCTAGATTTTTAATTCAATGTTAAATATCAAGTCATGAAGCGATGAAGCGAGCACGAAGGCTTTCCCAATTGCACCACTGGAAAATTGTGTTCAAGCTTAACTCATTTAACAGGCACATTTTAGAACCGCACGAACGATCACGGAATGTTGGCGTGCTGTCAAAGTAATTTCAGAGCAATGTGGCTTACATGGGGAGCAGTAGAAGTAGTAGTAACAGTAGTGGTAGTAGCAACAACAACATCCATGGCAACATTTTTCGTGCGGAAAGGTCTGCAATTGCAATTAACAATTCATCAGCTTGAGTTAAAAATGTGTTTGTTGTACACATTTCTTCCACCACTGTCGGCCCATTTCTACCTGAGCGACGTACACGGATTTGTGTGTATGTGTTTATTTGGGACCTGTGCCGGTGACTTTCTTTTGCAGCTTCCGTGCACATCCACCCAGCAGCAATCGGTGGGCCAAAACGGCAGTGAGCCGTTGGTGAAAATGAAGCAAAAGGAGGGAAAATCTGCTCTACTGCTTGTAAAAACACAGACAACACAGTACTCTCCTATAATATATATATATTATATATCCTCCTATATATATATATTACAAACGCATGTACTATATATGCGTTTGTATATATATGCGTTTTGTATATATATATATGCGTTTGTTGGAATGATATCTGTTAGTTTCTCGCTTTAATTAGCGAACACTCCTATTACTTAAGGACTGAAGACAGTGCAGCCGACAAGAAGCGGAGAGGAATGGCCCGGAAGCTCAAGAGCTCGTGAAGGAAGTTGGTACGCAGAATGGCTGAAGAGCGCTTGTATTCTTAATTGCGTTCGGACCAGCATCCAGCGGTGGATGCAACTAGACGTAAAGTGTACGTTTGTATTTGTGTGTACAGTGTGCCTGTGCTGATATAATATCTTCTAAACAGGGTAGAAAGCGCACGGACACACAATCGTTATTTCTTTTGCACTTTTTATTAATGTTTGTGTGCCGACGTCGTCAGACGTCACTGCGAAAAGAAACCGAGAAACCAAAACACCAACAGGCACCCAAATACGATTGTGAGCACTCTTGCCTCCCGTCTACCAGCACGCTGTGTGTTACTGCGTACGTCTGTGTGTAACGGAACCGGAAGGATCGAGTGTAAGGAGATGGCGCTTGCAAAGACGCATGTTAAAGCCTAAACCAGAGCACTGCCGCAATGTCTTCTCTAATCAGGAAACTTTCTCACGTACCCATCGTGCTACGAGAAGGGCAAATGGGACGACTCATTTTGGTGCTGATGGTTCCCAGGATGGGTACATCCGGCATCCCACGGTATCCTTTGCCGGGACCCCGAGTTTATTTGATAGTTTTTTATTTTATTAGTATCACCTCTGGGGACATATTTTGGGTGGAGTGTTTGCTGCACAAGGACACTCATCCAGGGTTACATAAAGGTGGGTCGTTTTTCCTTTTATCAAACAATATACACTACGATATTCGAATAGTCCGTGTGTTCATTCGCACAAGTTTGCAATGAGACTCCTTTTCTGGTGTTTTTTTAACTTCAGTTCTTATTCCTAGCGGAGCAGCCCGATGGATCAAATGGTAAGACGTGCCGGCTTTTTTATATACCGGACGTAGTTCAATTCTCATCCGAACTGTCCCCCCGTGGCAATGACTGAATGTCCGGCTACGTGGTTAAATAAAGTCTATAGTTAGCCTGTATAAAGTTTAATTACTTTATTCTTTTTGCCGACAAGATCCTTCATGTGTACTAGAGTCGATTGACAACAATGCGTTTCTGATAGCCCTAAAAAGCTAGTCTGAGAGATGCTTTTAGCTATGTAAGCAACAGACGTTCATTAAGTGTCTATGCAATCACTACTTGCTAGTAACATATTACGCTATCTGCGATAACGGACGCGTCTTAGGTAAGAAAAGGAAAACACACAGTTTCAGCGGTGTCTCATTAAAAATTACACAATAAACACACAAACAACACATTAAAGTCAAATAGTAGCCACCCTTCCCAGTTCCCCTTTTTTGTGGCTAAGGTCATCCGACCGATTATCTTAATATTTGGCAATATGACCGCACCTTGAATTCATTTATCTTAATTATCTGCACAACACCAAACTGCTGCAAGGTGGCGCAAGATGGTTGTATGTATAGCGCACGGTAACGCACGATCGTTTACTCTAACGTTTCAATACTACCAGCACCAACGTTCATGGAATTTCTCCTCACCACGAGCGCGTGGAGCGTCTGTATGCTAGATTGACATCAATTACGATCGTCACAAAATAGGAGTTTGGAGGGACCGGCCGACACCGTAGCTCCTGGTTGACTGGGCCCGGGAACAATGCACCCTGAGATCGTGTACATCATTTCTCTGCGATTAGAAGATCGCGCTGAACGTGAGCTACCGGCAATTGGATACACTCTCACAGAGCGCTCGGTGTATGTATGGCGTATGGCCTTTGTGTGTGTCACCGGACTGTCAAACGAGCAGTGCGATCTACACCGTCGGCCTCGCGTGTGTGTTTTGTGTGGCATCTTCTACCAAGCGCTGCGTGTGCGTTTTGAGTGACTGTGTAATTTTGTTTTTGACGTTTTGGTTCTTCTTCTTCATTTATCTCCTATTGCACAGACTCCCAGCGGAGGGAGACGTCAGTGAACGGTTGCTTTCGGCGGCACTGTGACGGGGACGTGTGCGGAGAAACGTGCGTGCTAGGGCGTGATATTGTTTGTTTGTTTGTACGAGCTCCACTTGTTTGCCATTGCCAGTGGTTTATGGGTGTTTTCTTTTGACTGGTTTCGGTAGGAAGAGAACGATCAGGATTGGTGCAGGGTGAGACGAAATGATCATTTGTTAAATTATATCGGTGCAGAGTGCTATTTGGAAAACAATTGTGGATGGTTATTGAAAGCGTTGCGGAGATGCGTTGAGAGTGAAGTGAAGATGTGTATTGGTTGATGAGATCATAAATGTTTGTGATCTGCGAATTCCCTCCACACCCACCAACACAAAAGCTGTAGTGCCAATGTACGTCTATTAGCGAACAGTTGCATTTGATTATGGCGACGTTTGGCGATGGCCTGATGAATCAGTTGTACTTTTGCTTGTGTTGTGACTTATTTACTGCTTGGTGTGTGATGCTTGACAGTTAACTGGTTGAGGTTAAACTGTATTGTGCACTGCTGATCTGAAACCTCTCCTTTTTATCAACTTCTGAGATACAGTTAAGCTCCGCCTTCATCTAGCAAATGCAACAAATTCCTGATAGATGCTGCAAGACAAATTTCAATGTAAAACAATTTGTCACAAATGGTGTCATATTTTTTAAATGGCCCAATAGTTTAGAGAACATAAGCTATTAATATATTAATAGAGAACATAAGCTATTAATAGATATAGACTTGAATATAGATTGAATTCAACCTCGAACTTTCTCAAATATCCTCTGCTGCTTGTGAAAATATAGTCACTTAGCTGAAACCCTAGCGGTCTGAAGGAAACAAAAAAATACTGGACATGTGGCGTTTTAGATCCATAATGTAGCCACACAACAACACCGGCACAAGGTGTGTTTTCTGGTTAATTTGCTTTGAACCCCGCACTGCTGCACGCCTGCTGCAGTACTACTAGGGTGGGAGGGATACAATCAAAGATAAGATAAGTGCCGCACGCATTCGTGCCGCGTGAATGAAGCTGCTATATATACCTAACGGAGAAGGGAGACACGAGAAGGGGGCCTTCCCCGTGCGGAGGACGTCGGATGACATTCGTCGGGGAAGTCTGCCGCTCGCAGCAGTGCAAAAATAAAAGTAAACAAAAAGCCACAAAGAGAAAGCAAGGCAGAGAGAGAGAGAGATAGAGCGAGGAAAGGGACACACAAACACACATCCTGTGTGCAACGCCATTAACCATTTTACCTATGCACAACAGTCACAGAGTGCCGTCTGTTGTCATCGGCTCACTAAGTTTAACCACTAGTGTGTTTGTGTTCATGTCCGTTCCCGACGGGTGCGGTTTGATTTTTCTTTCCCTCTTTTCGGTAACTGCTAGTTATGGACCGCTTGCCTGGACAGTTGCACTATTGGTTTTCCCGCGTCTCGTGACAAAAGTAGTGCCACCAGAAAGTTACAACCAGCGCGTGTGCATAATGCAACAGTTTCACAAAACACCCGCCGTGTCTCGGATCAGCTAATAAATAATTGCACACGGGTTCCGATTTCCAGTGAAAAAAAAAGTTCTTCCCTTTCCGGTCGCGTGGACGCTTTGTACGGTGCAAGACAAACAAACATGCGGTCGTGGGGAATAGTTTCGATGCATGCTGTTTTGTGATTCGTTTGGCTAGTTTTGTTGCCAGGTTTGGAGTTTTGTGCCGAGGAAAACATTGCGAGTGAAACGCCCTGGAAAAGCCTTTGGAGATTAACGTACATTTCAAGTAAACACCTTCTTCCCCCCACCCCTCCACTGAAGAATATTTTTGCATTTCGTCCTCGAAAAAGTCCAGGAAAATATGTATCACTCGCTCATCGCAAAGGCTTGTGTCGTGACCGTTTGACCTTTTGAAGTCGTATTGAGGAGATATATAATGCACGCCAAAGACAGTTTGCATCAATGTAGGCTCAGGTTTAGCAAAGAAAAAAAAGAAGAATTCAAATTAGGAAAATCAACCACTAAATTCTGATTTGTGGCTGTGCCTTGTCACACATCAAAGGTACGAGCCCGAGTCCGAAATGGTAAAATTGAGGCCAATGGCAAATCACATCTGGAAATACTAAATCTCTGGAAATACTAAATCTGGAAACTAATCAAATTCCTGCGGTTCAAAATACTAAATAATAATAAACACCGCATTGGTATGTGTAGCCATACGTTTTTCTTTAAACGTTGAGAGATATTTCTATTTTATTAATCACCGCAAATGTGGCACTAATTTTGATTCGTCAAAAAGCATGCCAACCTGTTTCAATCATAAGCTTGCCTACTTTACGGTGCTTAGATCGAGGGCACTTCTCCAAACAAAAAATAAATAAAACAAATGCAATAATAAAAAAAAAACCGTAAACGTAGATGGGAAAACGAGACTGCGTGAGTTGATGCTAGAATCTAGAAGGGTGTTATTATCAAGCCGCAATTTTATCGCCTATTCTGAAACAATTAAGGTTCCCGCGTGGATCACTCAACCGTAATCAAATAGTGTGTGTGTGTGCGTGAAAGAAAAATGACCCAACCGCAGATTCGTTTGAAATCGATACGCCAATTACATATAAAATTATGCTTAATGTACAGTGTTGCAAAAAACATGAAATGACCGCAAGTGTAATACAGTCAAGAGAGACAGTTTAGTATTTAGAAAAAGGAAAAACTCCCCCGAAATTGTGCAATAGCTGGTCCCAACTGTAGGATGGTGCTACAATCAACCGCTTCCCTGCTGTGTATGGCATGCGTTTTGCGTGTTGGCCATCTCAGCCGACCACGCATACGCCCGAAGCGTCATCTTCGCCGCTTGCTCCATCGTACGTACGATCGGCTGGCACAAATCTCCTGCTGTAGCTGTTGCGGTTGGAGCGGTGAAAAAGCGATGGTCGTGCCCAGCGCTAGACGGGTGTCGCGCACCCACTGTCCACCGACGTACGGTCGCAGTGCAAGCTATCCCGGCCGACGGTGTTCATTCGGTACGTTCGCTAACGGCCCGGGACGGTACAGGCGCCGGTCGGCGGTGGTAACCGCTGGTCCGGCTGTACGGAAAATCTCTGCCAGCGGTCGGTACATCCAGTGGCCTCCGCTTCGACTGGGCGACAGTGTGTATGGGCAGGGCAGCTCCTGGCCTGGGCGTCGTCGTGCGTTTCGCGTTCGGGACCGATCGCTGGTGGCGCTGCGTTTGCGAAGGTACAAGTGTTCTTTTTTTCTTCTGTATAGCAATGAGACGAGAAATAAATTTGTAATCATCCCATCCACACACGCACCCATACTCAAGCGATGTAGAAAACAATGGATCCTACACCTGGGCCTGCGGGCTTATAGTAAACTGTATCCTAATGAGTTCAAATAATTCCAGAGGTGACCCACATGGACGTCAGATACGCTGCACTCCGGACTGGAGTGAAAATGCCGTTTCCGGTGATCATCTCTGGGTGCCAACTTCTGTGTCCGGCGATTGCTGCTGCGTCGGTGACAATGACTGCACGGTAAGCATTTGCCTCTTTTTCTATTAATAAATCTAGTTTTTTATGTTGCTATTTAAACTTTTTGTCATCGACATTTTCTTCAACAATGAAATGAGATTTTCTAATCGAAAAAGCATGTTTACTTGCATGCATGTTGAATGCTGGACAAAATATCAGTCAAACATGAGTAGACCTTTTAAAACACTTCAAACACTAATTCAGCCACCAAATGTTTACCCACTGGATGAAAAAAATAGGGTTTCAAATTAGGAAAGCTATAATACATGACTTAATTGTATACCCTACACCACACCCATAAAATATTGCTTAGTTGTATACCATTTTAATGTTGGTTTATGAAATGAATAACCAACAAACAACATAAATGTTTTAAACGCCTTGCAGTATAATCATTAAATCCGCTCCATTTAGCTCCCAACTGATAGCGAAGCTTAAAATAAACAAATTTTTTCTCATAAAAAAAGCAATGTTTCACAGAAATCAACTATTACAGCTTAGTAATTATTTACATGCTTGGAAAATGGGAAGAACAAAGCAACAACGGGGCAAAAATCGCTAGGATCCTAGAACCGATTCATGAACTGCCATTTGTCGCACAATTTCATTAGCGAAATTTCGACGAAAATTTGAACCGAAAACAGCAAATCAAGTATCCTATCAGTGCACAACTGCATAAATTCATCAAAGGCAACCGTGAGGAAGTTTCGTCGGCATCGGTTTACATAATTAAAGCAAATTACGCGTGTCTGTGTGTGCGTGTGTGTGTGTGTGTGTGTGTGTGTGTGTGTGTATAATGGGCATTGTGACCTGAGTGCGCTTCAATTTAGCGTGGGTGATGAAAACATGATAACTTCCATTGCCGAGAATCAAAAGACTGCTGCAACAATATTTAAAAGGCTTTTTTGTAACGATGGTTGGATGAGGGTGTAGGTGAACATGCTATTTAATATGTTTCCAAATGGAAAAGAGGAATTCCCGGGATGTTGGTGTTTGTAACGATTGGTTGCAAAATGTTGGTGTTCCTTTTTCATGTATGGAATTGTGATAGAATCCAACATAACAGTAAAGCCCTAAAACAATGCACACTCGAGTTAACGCGGTAGAGCTTTGTTGGATTGAAGAGGAATTCAATGGAAAATCTGTAGGATACTAATATACTAGTTTCAAACAGCTAAAACAATCAATTGAGTATGAGAAGCGCAAATGTGGTGGCAATAACTATGGAAATGCCATGTGTTTAAATTGAATGCTTTATCAGAATAATGGTTTTTTGAAAACATTGTAGCGCAACCCTCCTTCTACCCTCCTACCACCATCACGATATGAATGCGACAGATTAATAAACATCATCAGCTAGGACAAAAAACAAAATAAAATATAAAACGTTTTAGTCAGGTGTATTTGCGAGTTTCAATAAAACCCAGAACCCAGAAACCCAGGTAGAAAAAAATCATAAGCAGATTTAGCAGGCTGACGAGAACATCGATATGTTTCCTGAACCAATTGAGTCCTGATGCATTATGTATGGGCCCGGGTCGCGTTGGTTTAGCATCGATGCTTTATGCACTTTCGGTTGAGGTACTACGGACGCGCGATGTTTATTCATTGCCATATTCGGTTGTAAGGACTGAAAAAACCTAGCGTTAAATAGCAAGGGCAATAAATCGGTGCAGCGTGTGAAAATCATTGCAGTAGGCATATATGGTATATGCACAATCACGATTGAAGCAAATAAAATTACAACCGTATCGCATTTGTTCACGCTTCTCGTTCTTGTACATCACTCTCACGAACGCTCCGTTGAACGGAGGAAATGGTTGTGTTTTTGTACCATTTTACACCCTCGTCTTGTGCAAAATGAGCCATTTATTTATTGGATTTACAATGGCATTGTCTTTAGTGAGCTGTAGAATTTTGTTTTCGTTCCAGAACATGTGTGGTGCCGTGACCAGGAGCCACAGAAGAGTTTGTATGCTTCGGTAGCACGTTTTACGCGAGTATTATTCCACGGTTATTTGGTTTGTCTTATCGTAAAACGGTTTACGATCATTTGCTGTATTCTCAACCACATTCCACTTCCGACCCACAATTACCAACCCAAAAATGCAGCAAATTCAAATTTCTGCATTCACTGCTTTTCTCTGCCGGAACACTCCCGGTTGAAGTGCGATCTGGTGCAAAAAAATTACGACACGGTCCCTAAGAAAAACTGCGTAACAAGCTGTACCAGGCGTGCATTTTCTTCGGATGTATTTTACTGGTCTGAATGACATAACACACTACCAGTTACAAGTTCCCTCTCATGGATCACGCTTACTTGTGAGTGTTTTACGTTGCTTAAAAATTACACACAGGAGAACGCTCGAGTTGGGCGATAAATTTGAGTAACGAGAAAATTATCACCACATAACAACGAGCAAATGTCGGTGCAAATACTACACCACCATACTACTGGTGGGCTGTCAATTTTTATTTACCTCAATTTTGATTGGATTCAACCCCTCATCATGATAGTTCATAAAAAAAACCCGAAACTAGACAATAAAACATGTCGTGTTAAGCGCACTGCCAAATGTTTTGTCAGTTTTTTTGAAAGCGAATCAGGATTGTGTTTTTGTTAGTGGTTGATTGTATGAAAAAAAAGTTAACTCTATAAAGCTTTTTACTCGTACTTCTTCCCTCCCTCATCATTCGAGGTTATAAAATCCAAGTTCAGCTCCAAAACATTAAAATCTCGCCAGTTTCCATTACGTTGCTGGTTTTGTTTTTTTATCTTCAATACTGTTCCTGTTTTTGTACACTACTTCATTCTATCTTTCTCTCTCTCTCT
>KB696623.1:0-11502 GCA_000349165.1 Anopheles christyi | reverse complement strand
TGTTGTTGTTACCTTCCTGAGAAAATATGCTGTGAGGCACTGGTGGTTCTACCTTGTACAAAGTGGTCCAAATGTTCCGCTCCAAAACGCAGCTGCATCGAGGAAGTTATCACATCACTGGGGTTTAGTTATCACATCACCAGGGAGGAACTACTGTTTAGACCCTAAACTTAGAATCTGTTGAAAGAAGTGCTTTTTGCAATATTCATACATGGAAGATACGCAACAAAAGACGGACTCTAGAAGAGGCCTTTTTGTGTCACTTTAGTGCTGCGAAGCCTCACTGCTCAGACATTAATGACAATTTGTGATTATCTGCTCATTGAGGCCTCTTTTTTCCCCCAAAGTTCATTTATTTCCTGAAGCTTAACGCGCTTTTGCGGATGGGACGCAGGTAGTAAAGTCCAAATTGCTAAACTGCTCCAGCTTCAGGTTCCAAAATGTCTCAGCAATCCCGGAAATTAAACCTGCGGATTTGCAGATGGTCCCAGCTCTCAACTTCAGTGCTGTGGCGTGAGAAACGGCTTAAGCGTTCCGTTTTCGAGTGAGCACGCCACCTTTTTTTTTTTGCGATCGACGACCGCTAGACTTACACTGTTCTGTTCCGAAAGGGAATGGCGAAGCTGCTGGGGTGGTGGGAAAAAATCCAAACAAAACCAACGTCCAACGTTCAGAACCCCGGGAGTTCTGTGCGAATGCCCACCGGCGTGTTAACCTGCAACGGTGCCCGGGCGATGAATAATTAATCGCTGGTCATTCATTATAAACGAAAGTCCGTCCGGCAGTCTGGCAGCTCGTCGCGCTGTTTATGTTCCGCACCCATGCAATCGGTCCGTGGATGAGGACTTAATTAAAAACGAAAATCTGGCTGGGCATAAATGTTGCCCGTTCTCTCTCTCTCTCTCTCTCCCAGACACTCCTTCAATCCGTGTTCAAAGTGTTAAAGGGCGTCCCATGATGCTGGGAGGCATTTTGGCAACCGACACTCTGGAGATAACCTTCAATTTTATTTTGATTTTTTGGGAACAACTTGATTGATGGATTGAGGCCGATCGATCCGTGTTTTGATGGACGTGCAACAGCAGTAGCGTGGTCCATGGTTCTTTTGGCAAGGCAAAAAAAAAAAATCTTCGCATAATTATTGGAGAAACGGAAACGTGTGCCCGAGAAAATCAAACCCCAATCTCGACCGGACCCTTAAAAAATCGTGTGAAATGCTGCGGTATTAGGGACACGGACAAGCAACAACATAACGCTAACGGGAAATGACTTTCGAGTGAGAAAAAAAAATGCTTCAAAATCAGTTGACCGAACGACACACACCAACACACAAGTTTGCTAATAGCATGCTCCCTTTTATATCACTCACATAACACATAGCCCAAAGGGCTGCGCGATCAGCAGAGTAAGTTCTAGTAGTTTTTCAATTGCAATCGAACATCAATTCCCAGTGGACACACGCGATAGGGGGAGAGCTTTTTTCCGCACGCCGGAAGCGTTGTTCAGAAGTGAAAATTGATTGCAGTGAAACGAAAAGAGGGAAAGAAAAACAGAGAGAGAGAGAAGCCAACTGAAAATTGTGCAAAAGTTTTCTCCTTTTTTGTTTGCTATTTTGCCGAAAATCACTCCAATTTCGTGTATTTTCTCATACGCCTAGCAGCAGCAGTAGCAGTGGAACAGCACCCGACTACCGGTGCCAGTTAGATATTTGTGTGCCAAAACCTGAAATCTAGTACCAAAAAAAAAAAAAAGGAGGGAGAGAGATAGAAAGAAGTGCTTTGAAAGTGCCCGGAGAAGTGCCAAGTGAACGCGAAAGGAAACGACAGCGATAGAAAGAGAGGAGAATAGTGGTCGAAAAATAATTATAATAATAGTGATCAAAGCTGTTTTTTTTGTTTTCGCTATCTCCACTTTCGCACTCAGTTTGTGGCAAAATCGCTGCAGAGCTACACAATTTGGAAGCAAAAAAAAAAAAGATATAGTGTTAGTGTGTGTGAGTGTGGATGTGCTTTGTATGGGTGTGTAGCGATGGAAGTGGTTGTGATGACCCGCAAAGCCTGCTACGCTCGCGTTGATTCGCTTTATCCCTCTGATAAAGCTCGATTGGTGAATGTGAAAGTGTGATGGCATTGGATGTGTCTCTGTGTGCGTGTGTATGTGTAATAGGGTGTGATACACCTGCTTGTAGCTAGAAAAAATATACAAATTCTATACCCAAGCCAAGTACAAGTGTAACGTCAGAAAAAAAAAAAGGGAAATTAAGAATTACGAGAAAGAAAGAAAAAACGAGGTGCCAAAAACAGCATCCCTCGTTAGCGAGGTGCGAGATAATCGTGCAAGTGCTGATAACGAGTGAATAGTAGGCAGTGGCAGCAGTTACCGACCATTATTAAGCCGAGAGCAAGGCAATCATCATGGTGGATATAAGCTCAATTATCGAGGGAACTGTCAAGTTTCGGGATGGAAAAAAGGTTTGTAGAATGAGATCAAACAGTGAACGATAGGAATGAAGCACTAATTACCGACAACAATCGTATTCGACGGTTTTTGGGAAGATTTTTTGTCTACAGCATGCGTACTACACTAGTACTATCTTGGTGAGACTTTTCGGATCTTTTTCGTATTTATCTCTGGTATTGTCTTCCAAGAGGTTTTCTATTTCTGATGATGGTCCAGATCTTGTTTGGACATTCAGAGATATAAGAAGTCCTGAGGGAGTGACCTGAAGAAGGAGTAAACATTACTGCTAGTCGTAAATTAATATTAAACATAGGAAAATTGGAATATTGCTTCTAAGGTAACAAGAGTTCGTGTAATATCCAACAAACTGAAATTCTTAACCATTCATAGAACACCTGTTTCTATGTGTACTCTCTTACTATCTAATGAACATCTCACAACAACCAAAAATACACTACACTCTCTTTAACCGCTCAAGCATTATCAAACTACGTCTAATTGGGTGCCCTGCTAAGAGATGCCTTAGAATACGTTTTCTGCTCGACCTTGAAAAAAAAACACAATGCCGAGCAAAACAAAATCAAGTTGTGGCTGGTGGGAGTTTTCCACGGCCCCAAGACCTTGTATTACTTGCTAATGTTTCTTTCAAATCCAAACTTCCAACACACAAGCCCACCACCTCCCGTAGGCGTGTGCGTAGGCGGACAAAAATAAACAGTTGGAAGGCAAAATATAAACCACAGTATGGAGTGAATTGAACGAAAAATCCCGCAAATCTACCGACTCATGTCGAGAACTCGTTTGATGGAAGATCAGTAGTACTGAGAACATTTCGGGTTGTTGTTTTGCTGGGGATGATGGAGGAGAAGCCTATCGCAAACTTTCTTTTGGCAAATGCTGTATTTCCTTCACCGGCCTTTGAGCGGCGCTCACTAGCGATGAGAAATTATGACTAGTAGGAAAAAAGCCTATGAAAAACCTTCCACAACTCACTTCGTTTCATAAGAAACGGCATAATGACCTTCGGTATGATTGGCACAAAAAATCGCTCATGAAGATGACGGTGCATTAGCCCGTCCGGATGAGGGTGGCACTAGCCCGATGATTATTTTCGGACCAACTCGGGCTATTCGCGGGCTTATGGTTGGAAGTAATTTCGTTAGTGTATAGTTTTGGCCATCGGCTCGCTCTCGGTTGAAACTTTCTCACGAACTTCCTACGTTTTCGCCAGTAGCACGAGGGTTCTTCCTGTTGGCAAAGGCTGCCTACAGTCACCATCACAAGTACGTGACTGACTTCGAATGACTGGTCGAAAGTTTTGTTGCGCAAAAGTTTTGCACCATTACCATCTCTCCCCATAGCTCACTCCTGGGCATGTTTGTAAGGTGTCGTTGTGAGGTGCTCAAACTTAGTCCCTAGGTTTAGGGAGTGCATGCTCGCGAACAACTTCAAACGTGTTCCGGCAGCGTAGTTCTTCCGTACCTGGCAGCCAAACTGGGATATGTTTCATTTGCGTCCAAATTTGGATGAAGTTGATAAGGGTGCGGGAAGGCAATGACGAAGATGGGAAGACCCCGTAACCTGCATGTCTGAAAGTTTGCAACGCATTTCACTAAGAACCCAAGCACAGCTACAGGAAGAACTTAGCTGCAGTCTCGAAAGCTGTGGACAGTGAAGCTCTCCATTTCATCCAGCGAGACGACCGATCTTAATCCGATTAGACATTTTGCATTTATGCATTCAGCAATATTCTCCATCAGCCCCATCGGTTGTATACACTAGCGACGACCTGAACGACACTGCATATGCTACCCAGTGTAGCCGGCTTCAGCTCGGCTAAACTTATTCCTTACATCGGAGTTGGAAAGATGAAGCGGAAGTTCTTCAAACGACGACACATCGTACCCGTCCGACCTGGACCGCACGGAAGAAAACGCACCCGGAAAGACTGCTGGTAGTTATGATATGCATTTTTCATCCCACCTCGGATTGATTACGCTTGTGCTTGCAGGCAAGAGAGTCAATACCTGCATTGATGCCGGGGTTTTGAAGGGAAACGTGTCGGAAGTAAGAAAATTAATTTTCAATAATTAAAACCAGCCCGGCTCAGATTTACGTGTCGGCTTTGGGTTTGGGCTTGGAACTGTAGAGACAACCCGATGGATGTTTCTCTCGCTTTCTCTGTTCATAAGAACCCCAACAGCAAAGAATTTTGAACTGCAGAATGCGAGTAAACGAGTACATGATTTAAGGCGAGGGATTACGTGTGTAATCTCGAGTGCAATTTAATCGAATGTCGCATTCATCAAAGCTGCATGAAGGAAGGGAGCAATGGTTCATGGCTTGTGGAAGTGGAATCGATTTAAAAATCATTTTACGTCCCGAGCGAAATCTTAACAGACACTTCAGTTCAATTCAAGGGGCTAGATATTGTATCCAAATTTTAATTTGGTCAAGTTGCATCAGCGGAATACATTTTAATCCTCAGGTTAATGAACTCTAGGGAGAATTATTTCTTCACACCCTTGCATTCATAATCTCTAATTCGTGAAATATTTAAAAAAGTTTCGGCTCCGTCATTCTGTCACTGACATTTAAGATATTTAACTCTCAATCAATGCTTAACGAGCAAAGAATCACGACTCGTTCAGCTCGCAGTCGCGTCAACATCAAAGGGCAAACTTGCACCCTTGTACAGCGTCAAACGTTTGATCTGCTGCTGCTGTGTACGGTTAGATGAACCACCGCCAAAAAGGGCAACAAGCTTTCGACCAAGAGATTAGCAGACACTAGGTCGGCAGTTTGCGAGCCATCATCATCATCACCACCACCACCAATGCCATCATCAACGTCAAACGATCGATAGGCATCCGTAACAGCTAAAACCGCGTCCCTATCTTGACACTTAATCGATAACCGCGCTTGTAACATTTGGCGAACAGTTTGTGATGTAGATTGTCGATTCATTATGGCGCGTTACACGCACTCTCACCCTTCACATACTCCGGGTGCGAGGTCGTCGATCCGTGGTTTGCATAACAGCGACCGTGGAGGTGGATGGACGACGGATTGCTAATTTGCTGATAAAATTACTAAAATCATATCGAAGCAATGCTTTGCGTCATATCTCTCTCCCTCCCAAGCCCTAATGCAGCTCTCCGTATCGAGAGCTGTTACAGCATCCGAGGTAAGATTCCTGAATACCTAGAAAGGCATTGAGAAAATGACAGAAAATGAACACATTCTGGAAATCTTGATAAGCTTGGACGTAACCGTAATCCATTCGCACTTCGCCGCGTAGTTGACTAAGCAGACATGACGTGACCCAAGTTTGAACCCCAAAAGCCCCAACCACACACCATAGTCCAAGCATCCAGCAACGGCATCTTAAGAACTCCGCCGGGACACATTCGTGGTACGGCGCAAGGTGTTGTGCTAATTTACCCACCGGATACTTTCCTAAACGAGCTGCTAAAATGCTCCCACCGGTAGGCGCGAAGCGCACTTCAACTTATGGTAAAGATAATAAAAGAAAACGGTATCTTTTTTTGCTATTAAATAATTCCCCTACCTTAACCTTTCACAGTAGGTGCCATGAACGCTCGCCCATCAAGAGCCCATTGAGAGATCGGGATAAGAGGCCGAGCGCAACACTGGATCTCCGGTAGCAAAAACCAACAGAAAAGAAAAGCCTGGATGGTTGTAAGTTTCCGGATTAATCAGATTATGATATTATGTAGGGCACGAGAAGTATGCTTCCGAGGCCCGGTGGTCGGTTGGATGTCTTTTGTTTCCCATCCACCATCCCCATCATCATTGAGATACATTAACTTAGTTGTGATTTTGTGGTCTCACTCGCTCTCGCTCTCTACTTATCCCCTCATTTTGTCGATGATGGATCGCTACGCTACGCACTGTACGTTGGTTTTTGAGGTGAATGAATCAAATAAATACTTCATTAGGGGGTGACGCGTAACGTAAAGACCCACCGTTACCTTTTATGGACTGTCGGTCGTCGTAACTTGTCGAGGTGTAATAATGGGTGAGCTTTTCGTGACTAAGATGTTGCGCGAGCTTGCCAGTAGGAAGACCTTTAAAAAGCTAGCATGTTTTTACACGTCCCATTTAATGCTGGTTCCTTCCGTTTGTATTTCTTCTTCGGGGGAAGCTTTTTTGTTCCACACTTTGTAATCATTTTGTTCTTCAATTTGTTACCAGGCAGATGTACAACAAATCACGCTGGCTTTAGACGACCAACTACAGAAAAAAAATGTGTCAATTGGTACATTCTGCAAGGTGCGTTTTGCCACACTTGGTGCGAAATGTCGAGCTTTTTTGCAGGTCAAGAGGTTTTAATGCTAATTGCTTCCACCATTTTGCATGTGTCAATTAGCGTACATGTGCCAAGCATTTGCCTATGGGTAATGCAACTGCTAACCCGATTTCGCACCAGTTTTGCATTACACTGTAATGCATGTCGATTAGGCGCTGCCGCCCTTGAGTGAAGCGACCACCCAACGTAAAAGTGAGCATTCAGATCATTCTTTCCGGTGCTTTCTGCACTCGAGTGTGCTGTTGCTGTCGGGTGAAAGCATTTTCATGCTTCACGGCAAGAAGAGGTACTTGTGTGAGGTCCATTCTCCGAAACCCGGTGCAAGAAAGCGTGAGCAAAACAACAAAACTCTTCAGACATTGCAATTCTGGAGTGGCCCATTTAAAAGGGTTTGCCTGCTCGATCACACTTACCAAGGTAGGAGACGCGTGAAGGGCGGTTGGTACCTCGTTTTGGAAATTGTCGAAGAGTTGTGAAATAGTGCATGGAGCAGAAGACAAGTTTGTAGCGAAGCTATCAGTTGTTGGAGAAGTTTGCAAGCAGTCTTGAGGGTGCGCTTCAACAATTGCTGCAGCAACTACGCAGAACCAACCGACCTATCTTTTGCGACACACTAAAACCGAGACCGAGCATAAAATCTCAATCTCAATGCTGTTCCATCCCGTTGGACAATGTTTTATTCAAAACGAAAATGAAAACATTCTGGGCACCTCGGGAAGAGAGTTTCGCTGTGAGTGGTTTGCTTTTTGAGGAAAAATAATATGATGGTAGAGAAAAGTAAAAACAACCCGATGATACTGGTAGTTGCCGAGTCAGAAATGGAGCACTATCGCTCTATTCTAGATGGTGACATTTACCATTTGCTAGAATTGGGAAGGTCCCATTAAAACGGGAAATCCTTTCAACTATACTAAACGGACACCCCGAAAAGGGTGACTGAATGGTCCACAATTTTGGGTGGTCCTCACTTTTGCACGACGAGCATCCTCATTCCAAAAGGCCACTAGAACCTATTACTCCACTGTATCAGGCCGGTCTCTCGCTCTCTCGGTTCAGTGATTGGCCGTTGCTTTCTGTGTCATGGTTTTGTCGAGGGGAAATGATAACCCGAAACGAAATGCTGATTAGCATACGATTCTTAATAATGTTGTCATTTGCGTTTGTAAAAGCTCCCCGAGGTATGAGACTAGTATGAGGCAATAGTTGCCGTTTTTAGTTTTATCTAGCCAACACTAGGCACATGTTCGCGTCAAGATAACAACTCGGTACGGACTTGGTGTGTGGCATATGCTAGCTGCAACAACGTGTTCAACATTTTGGTTTCGGGAAGAAGGAAGAAGACCCGTTGGAGAGGACGCGCATCATTCCAGCATGTTATTCCATTTAAATATTCATCAAAAGTATGTATGTTGGGAGTTTCTCCCCTTCCCTCTGGACATCCACGTAAGCTTTCCATTGCTGTCAGACACACGTCACGTTGACTCACTGCTAGCCGGTGAACTTGTCGTGAAATTCGCGTCACGCGTTTCTGTATAACGTGTACAGGCAAAGGCGGAAACTTTGACACTTTTGATGCGGTAAAGCTGCGCCGAAAAACAACACTCCGAGCAGAGCACTGAAAGGGGGAAAAAGATGGTGAAGAAGTTGGTATAATTTCTAGCTTCCTTTTTGTTGTGATATGCAACCACCGGGGGTAGCATGAATATTTTATGAATTAAAACACCTCCACAACGGATTCTGCGTTTGCGTTTAGTGTACAATTCCAACCAACTATTCCTGAACACTGGATGTGAGAGTCTCAAACAAGCTGGAATACTGTACTACCAAAAATGGTTGAAATGAGATCCTCAAACTAGCTTGCAATGCGTGAAGGTATGATTATGGTTATAATTACACCACGTACACCATCTGTTGGGGCAAAAATGGTTCCTCGTTCCAACGATTGTGCGATTGTGAAACCTCAGCATTACATACTTACGGACGAGAAAGGGGGTTTTCGCAACAATGTTACTGCTTCAAGTGTTAAGGGAGGTAGTTTTGCTTACATTTGGATTTAATATAGTTGGCCCTCGGAAGTGTGGTTTTCAATGGGGAAACTACTTCCGTTGGTGGTTGTTAGGTAAAGCTGGAGAATGAGTTGAAAGTCCTGTAGGAGTAAAAAAAAGGGATAATGCTTTAAATAACTGGACATTTTTAGGTCACGTCATTTGAGTAGGTATATTTGAAAAAAAGTTTCACGCTTACTCTGGAGAGATTGGAAAATAAAATGTTTGTTAAATTTATTCCTATGTAGAATAACTTGCATACACAACTGGAATTGAATAACGAATGTTTCAAAATCTGATGTTATGTATGCAAACTTACCCTGCATAATTCAATATCAAACATGTTTTTGTACGTGGCGTAATCTACCAAATCCCAAACACTTCACACTTCAATCAAAATCCGATTTAGCTTCAAAGTTTTTATTTCCCATGCCATGCTCCCTTTACTCCCACTTCCCATTCACACGAGCGAAACATCCCTTTCAATCAACCCGATTGAGTTATTCCGCCAATGCTGCTTCTCACAATGATAGCCAGCCAAGCGAACGCCAGTAATCGAACCAGTAATCAACACATCCTGGCTTGTGTGTGTCTCTGCACTTCCACAACTCATGCCCTGTGATGATGCCGCAGCTAATGATAGATACCCGGGCAACCCGAACGGAATGGCAGAGCGCACTGAGGACAAACAAACCAACAATGGAAAACCGTTCCCTGTGTGCATTATATGCTAGCTTGGTTGGTTGGTGTTGGTTCTCGTTCACTCCGTACGCTCGTTAAATAAATAATTATTCAATTATGAAAATTCCGCCTCGTAATGGTTCCGGTTGGTGCTGCTGATTGGAAGTGTGTGGAAAATGGGAAGCGCAAGAAGAAGATTGGGTGGGACATCAGTAAACTGGAAGTGGCAAGCAGCAGGGGATGGTTATTGTTTGAAAAGGGATAACGCTTTTCGAAGAGGGCAGCCAAGCAGCAGCTTCCTTTCGCATTGCGCTTCGAAGGATGAGGTGAAGTGCTTTTCCTTCTAAAACATCCCGTGTGCGATGGCGCTTTTGATGTGGCCGGGTTTTGAATAATGAACGGGTGTTGATGGCACGATGGAGTTTCTACTAGTCGAGACGGGGGGGGGGGGGGGGGCTGTACTTCGTGCAATAATCCACCCCTTGGACGACGTTGTTTTCGCGCTGCGTTGCCACGCTTAAGTTGTCACTATTCATTATGCCCTTCCGATTCCGGGTGGGATAATTAAACGCTTACTGGAGATTAATTGCCGATGCTGCTGCTGCTGCTGCTTGGCTAGCATGACGATGCGCAGTGCCGTTGCACTGCAAAACGGCTTCTTGACGTGCGGCTACCGAACCGCAAGTAGTTTCGCTGGCAAAGTGCATCAATCACCGATCGGTTCCCTTTCGGTCGAAGTTATGAAAACCACACCAACCTACGTTGTAGTTGGATCAACTTGAACGATCCCAGCGACCGAGAATCCAGGCGAACATTCCAGTCATTCTAAACTTTCTCCGGTCCAGTGTGTCTATGCGTGGTGCATCATTGTGCATTATGCCAGTGCACAGCAAGTTAGCTACCGAGATAGCTGCGGAATGTATGGAGAGTACTTTCCACCACCGTTGGACTTTGGACATCGATCGATAGGGCGACGTTCCGAACGAGCCGGCGACCTTTTGGTCTGGGAAGAGACCAAAGGTTGAAGTCGAAAGCACTCATAAAGTTTTTCGAACACCGGCCCAAAGAATGTCGATATATGAATATGCGGTCGGTTTGGAGTTTTCTAAATTCCGTAAAGCAAACAACAATCTCTTGCCCGTGTGAGAATGGTTGGGAGAAAATTATAAAGGGAATGTTATGGGGGTTAAAGCGAGGTACACCTCAGGACTTCCTGTGCAGAATGGAACACAACCTTAGGATTCCGGAAGTTGTGTTCCGCAATGTTTTAACCCCAGTATCCAAAACGAGTTCAAATTGAACTCATTCCACAGAAATAAACTCATTGCAATACAAATTTCTATCGTGTGTGTTGTTTCCAAGGTTTGGTTAAAAGTTTCACTCAAGTAATTCTATCCCTTGAGACTTTCAGCCCAAAAGCCGAACCAAAATCGATTCTACACACCCGAAGACGACCTTAAGATCTGAACATAGTCCGTGTTTGTTACGGAAGAATGTGCGACGGCGCATCGGTTCAAATTCTGATCTTTAAATAGTATACACGCTCGCTATCACCACAGTGAAGGTGTTGTTGCACCGAGGAGAATGCTAATGGACTTTTTAGGGCGCCCTTCCCTGGGATATTGGGGTCGTGACGATTTAAGGTGGCAAATCGTACATTATTCAAGTTGTTGTTTTCGTTTCCATTCCACTGGTTAGACTGGTAAGGTCCAACGTCGAGATATTCTAACCTAATGCCCCCGGGGTTCCTCTGCAGGAATGCTCTCCGAATGCGTTTATGCAATCGCACACATTGCCAGACCAAAACCTTTAAGACCTTTCTGCCAACCTTTGCATCTGGTGTGACTTGTTGCCGGGGTTTGAAAAAAAAAAAACCAACCAAAAACTCGTAATCTAAACACAGTGAAAGTGTTTTTTAATTCGCACCCACTGAAACGCAGGGTATCCGTTCGCTTTTGGGGTATAAACATTGCATCGGAAATT